>PVJL010011456.1:0-42839 GCA_004026885.1 Lyroderma lyra | reverse complement strand
TTGTTGTTACATTTAGGAGCACAGGGAGAGTAGGTTTAGCATAATTCTAAGGGCCCTAGGACGTTCAGTGACAGATGAGCACTGAACTCAAATTAAAGTCACCAGCTGCATGAGCTCCTGACAAGAGAGTCAGCCTGTCCTGTGAAGCTTTGAAGCTAGGCATTTCTCCTCTCTAGCTATAAAGTCCTAGACAGCATCTGCTTCCAACAGAAGCCTGTTCTGTCTGCACTGAAAGCCTGTTGCTTTGTGCGGCCACCCCCACGGAGTGTCTTAGCTCAGGCTTCTGGATAACCGCGGCTCCGCCATCGGGCTGGTGGCTTCCCCTGCACTTTGTCCTGGAGGCGGCTTCTTGCCTTCCACCTCACGAACCAGCCTCTGCTAGCCTCCATCTCTTCTTCTCTGGCCTCCTCCCCTCCCCCAGCCCTCACAGCACTGAATAGAGCCAGGGCCTTGCTCTGGATCAGGCTTAAGGGAACGCTGTGGCCGGTTTGATCTTTCATCCAGACCACCGAGACTCTCTCCCTATCAGCAGGAAGGCCGCTGTACTGGCTTATCGTCTGTGTGTTCACTGGAGGAGCACTTTTAAGTTCCTTTTAAGAACTTTTCCTTTGCATCCACAGCTTGGCTAACTGTTTGGCACAAGAGGCCTGGCTTTTGGCTTATCTCGATTTTCAACATGCCTTCTTCCTTAAGCTTAATCATTGCTGGCTTTTTGTTTAAAGTGAAAGATGTGTGATTCTTCCCTTCACTTGAACACTTAGAGGCCACTGCAGGGTTATGGACTGGACTCATTTCAATCTTGTTGTGTCTCAGGCAGTAGGGCAGCCCAAGGACAGGGAGAGACGCAGAAAGAGCCCGTTGATGGAGCAGTCAGAACATTTATAGATTAAGTTCGCTGTCCTATGTGGATACCGCTTGTGGCGACTCAATGCAATTACCATAGTAACACTGAAGATCACTGATTACAGATCACCATAACAAACACAGGAACAATGACAAAGTTTGAAAATACTGTGAAAATTAGCAAAATGTGACACAGAGACGTGAAATGAGCAAATGCTGCTGGAAAAACGGCACCAATGGATTTGCCTCATTCAATTTGTTGTGTTTTTTCTTAAAGAAGCAATATCTACAAAGTTCAATAAAGCAAAGCACAATAAAATGAGGTATGCCTGTATATTGAATAACATAAAGACTTATTAGCTATCGCTTTCTGAAGACATACTCTTGTCCGGCCGCAGGTCTGCACAAGTGGGGTGATGATTATTGGTATGCTCAATTTGCAGAACCAAAAGCTCAGAGACGCTAAGAAATTTATCTAAAGTCACACAGCTTATAAATGGCTGAACTGGGATTCAAACTGCAGTCTGGCTGATGCCCTTCCCATCCACCCTCACATCCTCTCCTGACTTCTTAATGTGGGAATTCTTTTATAGGAAACCTTCGCTTTTCTACAAATAATACAATGCCTTGGGCACAGCAGCCAGTTTTTGATATCGGATGCTAAATTTTAAACTTTCTTTCTGCTACCACATTTCTTACAAATAAATATCAGAATCTGATTAGTCCATTACGTTAAAAAAATAATAAAGTAACAAAAAACCCTTGGCCTCTTTTTCTTAAAAATATATGGACAAGAGATATCAAATTAATCACCATTATTTACTAAATTAAAAATTATATCCCTCCCATCTTTTTTTAGCACAGCAAAGGGAAGTGTTGAAAGGTAAAAGAGACAACATACATTTCTTCTTTGTCTTTATCACAAAGTATTTATTGAGAAGTGTTGTTAACAGAATTCTTTGACAAAACTGTAATAATTTTCTAAAAGTAAAACGTGCATGCCTCTCCTCTAGGTAGCTCCCAGGCCAAATTTATCCACATGGAACTTAAAACGCCATTTACATATTTGGGGAAAGAAACCCTGCGGACTGTGCCAGGTCTCTCGGCAACCAGAAGTCAGAATCTAAGATTAGTATGGACTGTTTCTACACTTCCGGTCCTCCCAGAGCCAGGCTACCTCCCATAGCAGTTGTGGTGGTGGTGGGGGATGTGGGGGATGAAATCAGAATCCTAGCTATGGCGACTTTTATAGCCTGTAAAGCAGCGATTTCTCAACCTGTGGGTCACGACCCCTTTGGGGGTCGAAGGACCCTTTCACAGGGGTTGCCAAAGACCATCGGGAAACACATATCAGATATTTACATGACGATTCATAATAGTAGCAGCATTACAGTTATGAAGTAGCCACGAAAATAGTTTTATGGGGGTCACCACACCATGAGGAACTGTATTAAAGGGTCGCAGCGTTAGGAAGGTTGAGAGCCACTGCTAAAGTTTTACCAAATTTGGATCTTGAAATGAGTTTCCCTCCAGGGCATTTTTGCAAGGAACTTTGGTTGTTTTTTTGTTTTGTTTTGTTTTTTTCAACTTTCACCTGGGGCACTTAGCGGGGGTCCTCTATTGTGTCCTCCATTTGCCCAAACCCTTCCTGCCCATTTTAACGTAAATCACTGAGAAAATGATCTCATAGTGAAACGAGAAAATAGTATATGAGAGTATGTGGTGACCTGTCTCCACTACTGACTAAGATGTTACTCATTCCATAACCAATTGGCAGGCAAAGAAAGGAGCCGTCTTTGTCAATTTGCTGGAGAACTATATTCTCTGTCACATCGCATCGCTCTTTTACCCAAGGAATTTCTGCTAAGCAGGTGCCCACTGGTGGCTTGGTGAAGCCATTGTTTCTGCATTACTAATCCTTTTCGTCCGTGAGCCCAACGTAAAAGTCAGTGTGTCCACAGAGATGTAAAGCAGATTCACTTATGCTGTAAAGAAATGGACAGACATTATTTTTCCATTTTGTTGTATTTCATTTTTAAATCACAACGACAAAACTTTTTAGTATGTCCATTAAAGACAGGGTTTTATGGCTCTGAGGGCCAAGAAGGAAAAAGAAAACAGCCAGCAAAAAAAAAAAAAAAAAAAAAAAAAAAAAAAAAAAAAAAAAAAAAAAAAAAAAAAAAAAAAAAAGAAAAAGAAAAATGTTGGTTTTAAATTTTGCAACACAGTGAGAAAGTTGTGGGACTTCGTTTCTTTCAGCTTATAAATTAAGCTATAGAACTCCATTGTAAGAAGTTCTATGCACTGCTTCTTGGAACAAAAAAAAAATTAATAATGGATTTTGTTGCTGAAATTTACTTTGCAATCTTCAATCCCACAATGATGGCGAAACCAGAACACTGAGCACGTGCAGGCCAACATCCCCACACTGCCCTCTGGTGGTAGCTCGCCTCCCGGCGTCTTTGCATTGATACCACGGGTCAGGCAGCTGGGAGCCTCCTGGGTGCCCATGGCTACCAATGAGGTAGGTCACTGCCAATACCCAGAAATGTATATACATTTTAAGAGACGTTATCTATGTATTACATAGAGACTGATGGTAACCATTTTGAGCACCTCTTACAGTGGCAGGAGTCAAACATGACTTGTAGTCACCTTTTGTTATCAGTATGTATCGAGTGTTACAATTTTAAAATAGTTTTTTCCTTCCTTAAAATGTGCATACATTTTGGGGGCACCCTCTGTATTTTAGGGTTTTGTCTCTTTGTGTAAACTTCATCTTGATCACATGATCTGGCTTTCAGTCATTTCCTGTCACCTTTCCACCAGGCTGCTAGTTACTTGGGGACAGGACTCTGCCATCTTCACCTTGTGCCCACACTTAGTAGGTGTCCAGGGCTTGTTGAATCCATGTCAAATGTGTGACAGAAGGGATACCTGATTCAAGTAGAATATGGCTGACTGACTGTCCCCACTCCTCCGAAGTATGGGAACTGTGTGGATTTCAGGTAACAGATTTAGCCTCGTGTCATCGCACTTTTTTTTACCCAAATTTGTGAGGGAAAAATAAGGATGTGCATTAGTACATGGGTAGTACTAATTCCATATCTATATAAATTTTTAAATTATTTTATTTATACTTATGAGTTAAAAGTGTAACTGTAGAAATCAATAATGATGTCTATATGCAAAATAATGCCCTGGAATACGATAATTATTTTCTTTTTGTATAAAAAAAATTTTGTACATAAAATTTCTTATACCATATGTTAAAAACATAAATGCTAAAATTCCTTTATAATACAAAAAAAAAAAATCAAGTACCTAAATATAAACAAATACAAATTTAAAGTAAAAAATTAACAAAAGATTTTTTTCCCCCGAGTTTGGTCAAAAACGTGGTACGCATTATACATGGGGTCTTGTGACACACAGTGTATTTACCACATCCCCACCAATCTGAGCTGCAGTGGGGCCTCCTGCACATGGGGGCCCACTTCAGATTCAGCCCCAGTCGCTGTAGCCCGGCTGGTGTGGCCGACATCTCCCTCCATCGCCGATGGGGCTGATGGCACCAGCTGGGCTCGGAACAGTGTTTGGGTGAACACGTGCAACACCGAGGCTCTCCCCTCATTTCAAATGTAGTGACATTGAAGCACAAATGTGGAAAAGCGATGACAACTGATCACCGCTGTGTGAGCTCCACCGCCTGGTCGCGATCTTACTACAAAGACTGCACATGATGAAATTACTTAGTTCATGTTCATCCTTTCAAATCTCTTCATCCCGATGGGAAAATCAGTTCACAGGACCTCACCTGTGAAATTATAGCATCAGATCCCTGGAATTTTCCAGCTCAGACACTTCTTGACCCTAAATCTAGCCTCTTCAAAATGAGTATATAGTTTTATTTAAATGTACAAAAAAAGACAAAAAGACAGTGCTAATGCAGGCAGGTTGGTCTCTGCAGAGACCCTGCCCTGGCCTGCTGGTCTCCGGGCCTCACCAGCATCTCTGACTGGTTTCGTCTCTGACACTGTGCTTTCACCGCAGGTGATGCGCTTCCACTCTTAGGTCCTTTTGAAGGAAGCCTGCACATGAAAAAACTGGTCCCACTAGCATTGTGCATAACTGCTCAAAGCTGGAAGTGATTGGGTGTTCACGGTAGTGCAGTTACATTCTGGAATATTACACAGCAATGACCACGAGTGGGCTGCACCTAGATACATGAGATGTGCAGTGGGATGGCATGCCTGCCCAAACACCAAGATTAGGGAGTGAAAATGTACAGCAAAGAGAAAACATGGAGGACACTGTCCATGCTAGATTTCCGTCTTTTTCTCACATAGGACATTTTAAGGAAGCACAGGTGAGACCAACCTGAACTGACATATCAGGGCAGCTTCTCAGTGTGACTGCAAAGAATCATTTGAGATGCTCACTGAACATGAAGATGCTCCAGCCCAGTCCAGCGCAAACACATCACGAAGCCCCTGTGATCTTCTGGATTTGACGGGAGTCCGTGATCACAAGGCATGAGCCATGGAAGAGCCCCGAGAAAGAGGGCCCTGGGTGTGTGCATGGAAGCCAGTGCAGCGGGATAGAGTGACCAAGGAGATGAGGGAGGGGGTGAGGTCACATCAGGGAGGAAGCTGTCACTGAAGGGGGTTAGAATGTACGCTGAGCACAATCAGAAGGCATGAGAAGGCCAGAAAGGGTGAGACTACCGTGTTTTGCTATGTACAATGCATACTTTTTTGGCCCAAATTTGTGAGGGGAAAAGTAAGGAGGTGTATTATATATGTGTAGTACTAATTCTGTACCTATATAAATATATTTAATTCTTTTATTTATGCATGTGAATTAAAAGTCTAGAAATCAATGACGATATCCATGTGGAAAATAATACCCTGGAATACGGTAATCGGTTTTTTTCTTTTTATATGAAAAAAATTTCGTACATAAAATTTCTTGTAGCTTGTATCTGTTCTTGTGCTTTGTAATCATTTGTTACATAAAATTTCTTATACCATAATGTTAAAAAACAAATGGTAAAATTCCTTTACAATACAAAAAAAAAAACCCAAGTACCTAAATATAAACAAATAAAAATTTGAATTTAAAAATTAAAACAAAAAATTTTTTTCCCTGAAAGTCTAGGCCAAAAATGTGGGTGTTTATTATACATGGGAGCACACTGTACCCAGCAAAATATGGTGTATGTGGCTTTTAACCTTTTTTTTTTGCTTATCTGTATTTTATGACTACATGGACTCTATCATGTCCCCTCAAAACTCCCATGTTGACATCTTAACCCCAGTACCACAGAATAAGACTCTATTAGGAGACGGGGCCTTTACAGTGATGATTAAGTTACAATGACGTCATTAGAGTGGGCTCTCATCCAAGCGGACTGGTGTCCTTACAAGAAGAGATTAGGACACAGACATGCAGAGAGGGAGGACCATGTGAAGGCATGGGGAGAAGACGGCTGCCTACAAGCCAAGGACAGAGGCCTCAGACCTCCAGTGTCCGCAAGTCTAAGAGAGAGACGTCTCTTGTCTCAGTCTGTGCTGCCTGGTTGCAGCACCCCTGGCAAACTAACACACATCTATTTTCCAATGAGAGAAAAATGTGTACACAAACACATAATTAAAGAAAAAAAACAAAAAACAGTAGAAGTTCCTTTAAAAATATAACCAAAGGAGACATTGTTAACATGTTTGAGACTCCAAGGAGAAATGAAAGCTTTGTGTAAAAAGCAGATCAGAGGAGAAACTGTCTTAAAGAAACATGGGTACCTCAAGAAGAACAGAAGTGAGACATGTCAATGGCATCCTGCCCGAAAAGGCCAGACACACTAATCTTGTGGTGAAGGCCACCCCAGCTCAGGACAGCCAGCCTTCAAGGGATTAAGTCTGGCGAGAAGCAGGCAGGGCTGTGGGGACAGCACTGAGGGCCCTCCCTGCCTCCTTCTGACGAGTTTCTAAAAACCACTTGGGAAGAGTCAGTTGAGTTTACAAAGGGCATTCAAGGTTATGAGAGGGATGGCATCGTAGCCAGGAAGGGAGGGAGGGAGGGAGAGAGGGAGGGAGGGAGGGAGGGAGGGAAAAGACATAAGTGACTGAGATGTTCAGCACAGTTTCAAAACAGCCAAAGTAGAAATATGGAGATTTAAAGAAAATATTAATATATACTAAATAGTGTAAACTGGGCTAAAGAGGAGGGCAAAGGAGGTGTGCATTAACACATCTCACTTTGCATTTGGATGTGTTCAGAATAGCGTTGGTTTGTAGATCATAAACACAACACTGCACAGTGTTTCTATTTGAGGACGTTGCATTATGAATGGAATGTGACACAGACCACATCTTGTGCCCAAATCCATGCCCTGTCCATGGTGGAACTGCCTTATCAGGATCTCAGAAGGAGAGCTCAATTGTATTACAATATATATCTTCTTTACAATGCAATCTGACCTGCATAGGCCAGCTTACAGCAGGCCTGTTAGAATTTTCTTCATTCAGAATCATCCATTATTGTCATTTATCTGAGACCCTGTGAGAAACGATCCTCTCAGCAAATGCCCGATGGCAAGGACCACGGACCAAATGTCCCCCTGCCACTCCCTATTGGGGCGTCAATTCTCAGTCTAACAAATGCTTCCTGTCCTGACCCACAGGAACTGTGAGATTGAAAAAAAACTAAAGTCACGGTTTTAAGCCACTAAATTTTGGGGTAATATATTATGCAGGTAGAAACCTGCATTGTATATAACCAATACAATCCCCACCTGAGTCCTGTGTCCCCTTATGAGACCCTGAGTCAGAGGCCAGCCTGGTGTCACCTTTTTCTCCAGCATAAGAAGGTAAGGCTCCAACCCCAAAAGCCACTGGCAGGTCTGAAGCTTCAGAATGTGTCGGCATATCCATGCTGGTATTTGACACTAGCTGTGCTTGTCCTATGCAGAAGCCTTGACCTTCCTAGCCACTGGAGACCCAGGCAAGGACCTTCCTAGTATGTCCTAATGCCCGAGGGTGGGCACTGAAATCCTTTGTAAGTGGAGTGAACCATTCTTTTTTTTTTTTTTTTTTAACAATTTTTATTTTCCAATTACAGTTGACATACAATATTATATTAGTTTTAGGTGTACCACATAGTGATGAGACATTTCTATAAATTAGGAAGTGATCACACCGTCACTGAGAATTGCGGGAAGTCTAGCTCAACAGAAGTCCTACAACTAAGGTTATACAGAAGGAACCATGTCAAGACAGGATGGAGGGGTGGAGACACGAACCAGGCTGGTCCCCTCCACACACGTGTGCTGATTAAAAAACAGGCGGTCCCCCAAGAGTTGTGAGGGGTCCCGGCCCTGCACCAGGCTCCCCAGCCCAGGGTTCCAGTGCCAGGAAGAGAAGACCCCCACAACTCCTGGCTTCAGGACAAGGGCTGGAGGGGCAGGTTTCTCCTGGACACAAGTGTTGGCAGAAGACGATATTAGTGTGTTGAGCCCTGGCTAACACCATTTGCCTCACCATGGTGATTCCAAGACCCCGCCCCACCCAACTTTCACGCCCACCCAAGCCTCTTCCAGTGGCTTTTCCATACAAATGGCCTATCTTGGCTCATGCTGTGGACTTTCCTAAAATCTCTCAAAGGTTCACAAAACTCCCAAACAAGCAGCATTGGTCCCAGCATGCCGTGTACCTCTTAGCAGCCCTAGGCCTGGCATTAGTGGCAGCCAGCCTCAGTTCACAGCTTAGCCCCTCCTGAGCACCTCCAAGCCTAGCACAAGTGGCAACCATCTGCAGATCACTTTGAAGCTCATACCAAGTGGCCCTGGGCAGGAGACAGGTAGCAGCAAACCTTGGCCTGCAACAGAGCCACTGCCAAGAGGCCCCCAAAAGCAACACAGCTGGTGGCCAGCTTCAGATCACACCAGAGCACCACACAAGCACCTCCACAAACATGCACCCAAAGGCAGACGGGCGGGCACCAGAGCCCTGCTAAGCGAACCCTGCAGGGTCGGCCCCAGTACAATGGCTCCTCCACTGCAGGACCGCCAGTCCTCTCAGCTAACCAGTAGGAAGGTCACTCCCTCCAACTCATGTGCAAATAGCAACCAAGGCTCAACTCCAACAGGAGGGCACACGAGGGACACACCTGGAGCAGCTGGCTGTAGTGACCAAGAGGACTGTGTCCCTGGGTCCCACGGGACACCTACTGCATAAGGCCACTCTACTAAGACAGGGAGGTGAAGCAGCTCTACCCATTACATAGAAACAAACACAGGGAGGCAGCCAAAATGAGAAGACAAAGAACAGACCAAAGCTCCAGAAAAAGAACTAAACAAAATGGAGACAAGCCATCTACCAGGCAGAATTCAAAACACTGATTATAAAAACGCTCCGTGAAAGAAGGGATCCAAGATGGCGGAGGCCGACCCCGTGCCGCCCGCTCCGGGAACGCGAGAAAGTCACAACCACGTTACAGAACGGCCGCCGGAGCCCCCACTGAGCGCTAGCTCCACAGCGGCTCTGTGACGAGGGACACAAAGACGAGGCCACGCGGAGCCGGGCGGGAGCGGCGCAGAGGTGACCCAGCCCCAAACCTCCTGAGGCGGGCGAGGTGAGGAGGGACGTCTCGGCTACGGAGGCTCCCCCTGGAGAAGCGAGGGCCCCAGCGCCACACCCAGCACCCCAGTCCCACGCGGGCTCCCCAGCCCCAAGTACGGCTGCCGGGAGAGGAGCGGCCCCCCCCAACATCTGGCTGTGACCAACAGTGGGGACTCCCACCATTCAGGTGGGACAGAAGCAGCGGGAAACCCAAACGTCCTCTCAAAGGCCCCCACAGACTCCGTCACTTGCGAGCACTGACCTGGGGCTCCAGCGGAGAGACGGTGACTTGGGGAACGTTGGAGGCATGGGGTGGTGGGTGGCAGACTGAAGTGTGTGTCTTTGGAGAACTGGCTGAAGGACAGTCGCCATTTTCCCTCTGTGGGGGTCCTCTGGTGCAGGCAGATGGTGGGCGCCATTTGTCCAATGTTGTGCCCGCCCCCTACCTGGCCAAATCGAACCTGATTGGTCTGGTGAGTCCCGCTGGCTCCGCCCTGTGGACTCACTGGGGCTGTGCCGACCCATCTGCACTGCCTCAGGCTTCATCAGCTGAATCTTAAGGGAGCAGGGCAGGTGGCAGCACCCTTGGAGTGTGTTGGCTTTTTGCAGAGCTACCAGAGGCCCCTTAGTGGAGGCAGACGTCCTCCATCCACAGCGTGACCTCTCCCACGTGCCTCCAGGTTTATTTAGCACAGAGTTTCCCAGACAAGGAAAAGCTAAAGGAGTTCATCACCACCAAACCAGTATTAAAGGAATGTTAAATATCCTTTTTTAAGATTAAAAAAAAAAAAGATAAAAATATAAATAATAAAATGGCAATAACTACATATCTATCGACAACTACTTTCAAGGTAAATGGATTAAGTGCTCCAATCAGAAGACACAGGGTGTCTGAATGGATAAGAAAACAGGACCCTTACAGATGTAGCCTGCAAGAGACTCACTTCAGGTGGAAAGACACACCCAGACTGAAAGTAAAGGGGTGGAAAAGTTGTTTCATGAAAATGGAAACAAAGCTAAACAAAAAAAAGTTGGAATAGCAATACTTATTTCAGACAAAATAGATTTTAAAACAAAAGCTATAACAAGAGACCAAGAAGGACCCAGAGACCCCCACTTCTGGGTATTTATCTGAAGAAACCCAAAATGCTATTTCGAGGGGACATGTGCACCCACTGTTTACAATGGCCAAGACATGGGGGCAGCCTGAGTGTCCATCAATGGATGAATGGATGAAGTACATACACACGATGGAATATTACTCGGCCATAAAAAGGGTGAAATCTCGCCATCTGCAACAACATGGATGGACCTGGAGGGTATCATGCTGAGTGGAGTAAGACAAATTCCATATGATCTCACTTATATGTGGAATTTAAAGAAAAGAAACAAAACAGCAACAAACTCACAGATACAGAGAACATTTGGGGGCTGCCATAAGGCAGGAGGTAGGAGGAAGGTGGGTAAAAAGGGAAAGGGGTTGAGAAGTACAAATGGGTGGTTACAAAACAGTCATGGGGGTGTGAAGTCCAGTGTAAAGAGTGTCATCAACAATGTTGTAATAACTGTGGATGGTGTCAGAGGGGTGCTAGGCTTACTGGGACAATCACTTTGTAAGTTACGTAAATGTCTCATCGCTATGTTGTACACCTGAAACTAATATAATACTGTTTGTCAAGTAGAATTTGAAAATGCATAAAATGTATTTTAAAAATATAGTGTGGAAAAAATACTTTTCTTTCCATAGAAGTGATTCATGGGATGTGCACAAGCACAACCTATGAGCAGTGAATTGCCCCCTTCACTCTGGACCAGCACACGGAACACTGGGCTTTGCTGGTTGAGAACGCCAAGGGTTTCTACTTGGCTACGCCAGGCTGTGACAGCCACAGTCACAGCCACAGCTGCACGGAGGCCGAGATCTGAGTGACAGTCAGGTGGGACATTTGAGCTAATGCTGGCAGTGGTGGCTCTCCGCCCTGGGGAACTGGCGTAGTGTGTGGTCCTGGAGCTCTCCAATTACGCAGCACCCCGCCCCCCATTCCAACAAGTCCCCAGGGGGCAAATGCTTTGTAAAGCTTCCTGGGGATTCCCTGGCGACCCCCACTCCTGGCTGGGGATCACAGCTTTGAATTGCCCTTCCTGTGGAGAAGTCCCGGAGCTCTGGATCTGGTCCGATGAGGCCCTGTACTTAGTCAGCAAGTGCCTTGTCTTCACAAGGAAGACATTGTCATGATTATCAAAGTAAGTGATATGTGCACGAGAGAAGATTTTAAAATACCAATGGGTGTAAAAATGAAAAAATCAAACACACACAACAACACTCCATGGAAGTGCTAGCCCCTGTCATCGTCACCTAGGCCCATATTAGCACAAAGGCCACCTTGGACGTCCTGAATTAGCGTCTGCATATCCACCAGACTCCCAGCGGGCTGCATACGCTTTCAAGTTTGCGAAGCCCCAAGCTAGATAATCCCACAACTACATGTGAGTGTATTTCCCTGTTGTCTCCTCTCCATTCATTAAAGAGGGGATGGATATTGAATAACACATACTGCGATCGCCGACTTTTATGGTGTCACTTTAAC
Source organism: Lyroderma lyra (assembly GCA_004026885.1). Classification (NCBI taxonomy): domain Eukaryota; kingdom Metazoa; phylum Chordata; class Mammalia; order Chiroptera; family Megadermatidae; genus Lyroderma; species Lyroderma lyra. The sequence goes on along the minus strand of PVJL010011456.1, from coordinate 30,790 downwards.
TTTCTCTTTCTATTATTCAGACATTCGGCGTGGTATCCTACTCTTCTCCCTTCACTGCACAGCCTGTCACCCATCACTTTTGACTGTTTTTGAGGCCTTCCCAAAACCCAGTCCGTCTGTCCCTCTTGCTCGAAGAACAAAGTGGTACGTGGCTCCCAAAGGGTTAATGTCTGCTGACTGCTTTAAGACCCATCTAAAGACCCCATGGCCACCGCCAGCCGAGCCCAGATTTTGCAATATTTACCAAGCGTTCGCTTCATGTTGAAAGATGGACTGGATGTAGGATTCTTTTTGTTTGCACGTGTGTGTGTGTGTGTGTGTGTGTGTGCACAGTCTCCGTGTGTGGCCTCTTCTGGGTGAAAGCGCAGTGTTCTCACTGGTGCTTACCCTGAAGGCTTTCCAAAACCTCCCTCCCTGCCGACAGACAGCGGGGGCCAGGGCAGGGGGGAGCTGGCTGCAGAGGACGCTTCTGAGTCTGCTCCTCCTCAGGGAAGGTGAGGGAGCCCGCACTTCTAAGGCGTCTTTTACAGCCCGTTTCTTCTTAGACGCACAGTGTTGGCAGGTGACCAAAGGACTGTCTAGAGCATCCCAACCTTCTGGAACAGTGCGGGGAGAACAGTGGGGAGGTGGCTGCTGCTGCAGCTTGCAACCAGGGAGCAAGGGCTGAGCAGAGCTGGGGCCGGCAGGGAGCCGGGAGGGGGCAGTGGCATGGGGGTGGGGGTGGTGCACTGCGGTAGGCACTGAGCCAGAACTAGGGTGAGAGGACAGTGGAAGTAATGTCCCCCACTCTGCGGGGGTCCGGGGAGGCATCGCCCCCCTCTTACTCCCTCCCCAAGAAAAACCTGACCTCTCCCTCCCTCCCTCCCTCTCTCTCACACACACACCCAGGAACACACACACAGATAAACACACAGACACTTGCGTACACACCCACACCCACACACACATATGCGTGCACGCACACAAACACACACACACACACAGACACATGCACGTGTGCGCACACACACATATAAACACTTACCCAGGAACACACATAAGCACGTACACACACAACCAGGAACACACACACACACACACACACACACCCAGGAACACACACACTCACATGCAGATAAACATGCATGCACACACACAGACACGCGCACATGCACACAGATAAACACAGGCCCAGGAACACACACACACGCACACAGACACACGCGCACACACACACATAAACACTCGCCCAGAAACACACACACTCACACGCACTGCACGCACACGCACACACCCAGGAACACACAGGCACATGCACGCACACACAGGTCTGGTGCTCCGGGCCTCGTCCCTCTTCCTTCCTCTTGGTAGGACCCTGATGTTACCGGGCTGTGTGGTCTGGGCACGCGCCAGGCCCGTTTCCTCCGCGCGTGGCCCGCGGGCCCGGGGAGCACGGCCGCACCTCTCGTCACTCTGAGCGGGGCCCTCTCCTGCTTCCCGCCCGGCGGGTTTGCTGTGCGCTGCGGGCACATCCTCCTGCAGACCCGCCTGGCCCCGCAGGCAGCTCGGCGCTCGGCCATTCTGGGCCAGGTCCCTGCTTGGATGTCCGAGCGGGCCGAGGCCCCGAAGGCTTTCGTTCGTGGTCTTGAATCCTGCCTGCTGCCCGCCTCCCACGAACCATTATTGTCTGGGCGGGGGGCGGGGTGGGGGCCAGTATCCAGCACAAGGACTTCCTGTTCACATTTGGTCCATTTTCCACTAAAACGTGCAGCGTCCGGATGAGGGGGCTCCGGACCTGACCTGTTGGAAACATGAGAAATAAAAGGCTGCTCCACGTGCGCTTGGCACCTGTGCAAACTGGCACGCCGAGGTTGCCCAGCCCAAGGTCCCCACTGGCCTCAGGGCACGCAGCAGCCTGCCCGTGCTGTGGCTCCCTTACTTGGTCTCCCGACCCGGTTCTTTGCGGAGATGGATGAGCAGTAGGTTTCTCAGGGCCGAACAGGGGTTTTCACAGGTGGCCTTGGGCCAACGCTCAAAGGTCCTAGAGCAAAGCAGGCTCTGTGGCCACCTACGTGAAGGCCGGGCGTGGCGTGTTCTTGCCCCCAGCACCAGCTAAACTCAAACCACAAAACTCTTAGGTTTTCTATAGCTTTTCTCGCTAACAGGACTATAGATGCCTTAAAAAATTTTTTTTCAAAATAATATTTCAAAACCTAGCAGTATTTGTCCGTCTGTAAGGAGTAAGGTATCACGATTTCTCCATCGCTGGGTTAGAGGAAGGGGGTGGGTGAGCAAACGTGCTCACTGGGAGCGCGGGGCAGGACGGAAACAAAAACCTTGTGTTCGGGCCCCTTTTCTGCCCCTTGTCCGCACAGTCTCAGCCCCTCTGGGTCTTGGTTTCCGCCTCCAGAGAACGGGAGGACTTAGTTTTTATCTGCCCGGTTACCCTCCAAGGTTGCTTTACCGGTCAAACGGACTGGTGTTGACAAGAGCGTTTGTTCGCCACAAAGGGCTACACAAATGTGAGTTATTGTGCTTTGAAAACACACTTTGGAAGAAGTATTAAGTGTTCCTGGAAGTCTAGCTATCTAGAACCATCTAGATTCTCAGATGGCAGATGGGTGGTCCCTGCGTGATCTGTTCTAGGCACCTCAGCTGCTTCCTCGAGGGCTCAGGTTTGGGGTTCAGGGGGTGCTGCCCAATGCCTCGTTATGAACTGTACAAGCTACATAACTTGCCTTCTACTGGCCTGTTTCTTTGTCCTAAGCTGTCACAGTTAGCACAGTAGCTAAGGGTGCATGCAGGTGGCACTGATGCAAGATGAACATAGCTGTGCGTCTGGCTCGGTCACTTAACACGTCTGAGACCAGCTCCTTAGCTTCTCTGAGCCCCGTGTCCTCATTTGTAAAGTGGGAATTGATAATAATAATAATACATAGTTTATAGAGTTCTTGTGATATTAAAACGATGCATGCCAATTGCTAACTGGTACAGTAGCATGCTGAATGAATGTAAATGATGATAATGATGATAATCATTTTAAAGAATTGGAAGGAGGAAATTCCAGTGAACTACTTCCTTTGCGTTTAATGGAAGCCTTTCCACTGGTCACGCCTTCATCTGACGAGCACTTACTGAGTCCCTTCCATGAATCCAAACATACCTATTGGTTCTCTTTAATGGGGAACCACCACCCTGATCCCATACTAGCCACTAGCTCTCTACCTCCGAGAACTCCACCTGCAGTGGACAAAGGGAAAACAAACACAGGGAACGTGAGCACTCGGTTGAGGGCGATGGAGGAGGGCTTCAGCGGTGCTAGGGTGGTGGGAGCAGAGCTCTGGTGTGTGCAACAGGTCGCAGACACAGTAAAGGTGACCTGGAACAAGTGGTGAGGTCAGATAGGTACAGGACAGAACACAAGAGCCAAGTGACTGAAAAAGACAGCGGCTGAAATAAGATGGGAGCTGCTTTCTGTCTCTTCCTCGGTGACTAGGCATGCAATCCAGGGCTGTCGCCATGGCCGGATGGCATCAGGCAGCCAGGCGCTCGGCCTTTCCCCTAGGGACTTCATCTGGTCCATTTGGCTCCCTGACATGTATCATGGCCTTGTGCTCCAGCCAGGAGGGAGGAGAAAGGGCAAGGGGGAGGCACACCAGTCCCTTTAAGGACATGACCTGGAAATCACACCTATTCCTACCGTGATTTAGTCCCGTGACCACAAGGAAGACTGGGAAATGTAGTCTTCACGCTAAGTTGCCGCGTGACCAGCTAAAACTTGGGAATTCCGTTGGGGAGACAGCAGAAGGGTATAGATTAGGAGAGAGAGCGATAGAGGAGACCATACAGCAAGTGAACACAGTTTAGGCCCAAAAAGGGACTGTGGGTAAGGAGATACAGGAATAACAGCTGATGGCCTAGGTGACTGAGCCACTGAGCGCCGGGGACCCTGCGGGCTAGGTGGGTGGTCATAAAGCCCGCATTGTGGTGGGAGGTGCTGGGTCCGTGCGGGAGGCTGTGGAGGGGTGGGCACATTGACCATGTGGGGTTGTACTCACAGAAAAAAAGCATGATCTGGGGGTTGGTGCATCTTCACCTCCGTGCCTGCCCTGGGACAGCTGGATGCTCACTCGGTGCGGGGTCACGTCACTGGCGTCTACTCAGGCTTCTACTTTTGCACATCAGCGCATCCCATGAATCACTACTGCCTGTGGTCTGGGTGCAACAATACCATCGAGGAAAGAGGCAGGACTGGCCTGAGAATTTCCAGAAGGGGTTTAGACGCTATCTCACCTTGGAGGAGAAGGGGAAGTGCAGTCACCTTTCATTACCTTCTCTAGCTCCTGAGATCTCCAGCTGAGCTGTCGAAAGCTGCACGCTAAGAAGTCATGAAACAATGTAGGGAAGGCGTATCAGCATATTTTCAAAAAAAACCGTATCGTTTCCACCTCTATCTTCGTTTTTGACGTGAGAGCGCCGTGCTAACAGTGATCCTTATTAGCACGTGCTGCTTCTGTTTATTATGGTTTGAATTTGTGTGCCAAGAGCACACACGACAGGGCTGCCCTTGATCCCAGCTAGATGCCTCGGACCGCGTGTTCCCGCATCCTCATCCGTTTCTCAGTAGAGAAAACGCGTGGGACCAGCAGCATGTTGGGAGGGGCGCCTCCTGATTTCCACAGTCTTCCTTTGTCAGTCACCCAACAGGCATTCATGGCTGCATTCTGCGCTCTCAGCTTGAAGCTGACATGATAGAGGCGCAGTTCTTTAGCTCAGACCTGGGTGGTGCCTCCTGGGTGCCCACCGGAGTGGCTAGAGCCTCTGGGCCTCTCGGGGAAAGAGAAGCCTGCTCACTGTGCCTGCGCAGACTTCAGCTTGAATCTGCAGGAAGCAATAGAGCCCATGGTGTTCCAGGAGAACGGGAGCCCGTCATAGTGGTCCTCGAGCCCTGACTTACCATGAAATCTCTGGGAACAATGGATATGGAGTAATTTACCCAGGTCTGGTTCAGCTTTGTCACTCAAACGACTTGGGCGGGTCATTATATCTCCATGTGCTGCTAAGGATAAAGGGCCTGGATGTGACAGAGCTGGACACACCTAATTACAGTAGCCTGAGTTCTAGATCGGAGGCTACAGGGCTAAAGGCAAATGAGGGCCGCAGGGGACACTCGGTACCCCAGGGCACAGCCTTTTACATTCTTACACCTCAGGGTCCAAAAGAATAAAGACAGTTCCCCCTACCCCCCCCCGCCCCCCCGCCGACCCTCGCCACAAACTCACACTCAAAGTGAAGCTGTCAGTCCAGGCATGTAAATGCCACCAACACGGACAATCAGGAGAACCTGAGATGACAGAGAAGCACAAAGGCTTAGAGGTAGGTGAGCTATTGACCTCATCTTACAAAGCAGGGAAACAAGAGCTCTCAACGTTAGTTGATGAAAAAAGAAAGAATGGTGTAAATAATACTGTTTACAGGCAAAAATATTAGACAAGCCAAAAGAGTGACACCCTCTATTGGCGAGAGGAATGGAGGCGCAGCACAGGAGGGGCTCCAGTGAGCCCAAGTCCATCGATAGTGTCTGTAGCAGACAAATGGAGAGACGAGGATGGACACGTTACTTAGTGATGTGGGGGGGGGGGTAACCATTTAAAACTGGTAGATGTGTTTGCCTCTGGGGAGCTCGGCTGGGGCTGGGGAGGCGTCGGGGTGCACCATTTGCTTTTTATTAACAAGCCTTTTGGTACTGAGTTTTAAGCCTAATTGCGTTAGTTAGAATTAGGTTCAGTTGCAAGTGACAGAACACAAACTTAACAGCAGTGTAAACGAGGAAGATATCTGGTTTCCTCTTATGTGAATTTAGTCCAGGGGTGAGCAGGCCAAGTCTGTTAGGGTGGCTCTGCCCCCATGGAATCCTCTGAGCCCCCAAATTCATCCAGCTCATGGCTCCACAATGCCAGCCCTAGGCTGTGGTCCTTGTGCTCATGGTCTGAGGTGGTGACACCCAGGTTCCAGGGAGCAGAATGGAGGAAGGGATGAAAGAGAGGGCAAACTGGGCATGGACAGTGGTGTGCCCTTCTTACAGCAGGTACCTAGAAGCTGTCACATGACACTTTCGTTTACATTTTATTGATCACAACTTAAGTCACGTGGCTACATCTCGCTGTAAGGGAAGCTGGGAAGTGTAGTCTCTGCACTCAATGTTCGTATACTTATAACAAATTCCAATAGTATTGAAAAAGAGGAGAATACGAGGGCTGTCTGGAACGAAATCCAGCCATCAACGCCTCTATTTTTCATACGACGTGGCTGGAGGCTTCCCAGACAGCCCTCGTATATACTGTGAGACAATGAGCCATCCCAACTACACGCACCTTGATATAAGTAATAACAAAAATGATGAGCATTTGACAATAGAGCTATGCTTTCATAACAAAATGCTGGGAGCAAAAACATCAAAAAACAGAATGGATTGATGAACGGAGAGCGGGATGCACAGCTGGAGCCACGTGTGATAAAGCAGATACAGTGGAATGATCGTGTAAATCTAGACAGTAGGTACAGCTTCACTGTACAATTTCCCAACTCCTGTATTTTTGAACGTTTTTGTACTAAAATGTTGAGAGAAAACAGGGTTAGGGAACGTAGAAGAAATCCATCATTATTTTTTTAATGGTTTTTAAAATCCACAGCACACCTGACCTGAGAACTTGGTTTCTCCGATCCCTCCACTCCAGTCCTCCAGCTTGGTCCAGAACTTCTCTCATTCGTCATATTGTGACGTCTGTCACTTTGGTGCCCACCCTGCCCCTCCCCAGTCAGTCACCTTCTTGTCTCTGGGCCTGCGTCTTCGCCCATGGCTTTTGGTGTATCAGGCTTGACGGCCTGTTTGGGTCCCTCCCCGTGGGCTCTGTCCTTGCTTGATTATGTGGACGAGAGAGTCCTGCCCCCGCCCCCGCTCCCCGACCAGCTCATGGCCTTGACTGTGGGGGACGCTCCCCTCCCGCTTCCCAAATATGACGGGGAACTGAACCCAACCTTTTGTTCAACTCCTTGGAAAGCCACTTTTCCTCCCCTCCTGCCCTGTTTCCCTTTCTTTGTCCTCTACTGGGTGCCACTTGGCACAGAGCCGCTGCGTGCAGCACGTAGAGTGATGAAGGAAGACAGTGCAGTTTCCAAGCATCTGCTGTCTGGGACGGTCGGCATCACCCGACAAGTAGTAAATGCCGACTGTATACACCAGACACCATAATGGCTCTGTCATCGATGGAGCCTCTTCGGGAAAGCAACGTAACTTCCCCAGGAAGACTAATGGCCTTGCTGGGGTCACACCATGGGTGACCTCGTAGGACACCCGGCTTGATCAGGGGTCCTGTGGGTAATGCCCTTCGCCAGGGGCCAGAAGGGCCTGGGGTGGGAGGGAGGCTGCTCCCTGCAGTGATGTCCGCCGAGGGCAGCGTGCCGTGACCTGGCGCACACCGTCCTCACCGGCTACACCCGCCCTCTGCGCCGACGCACAACTACACCCCGCCGGGGCCTGGCGCGCAGCCCGCACGGGCTCCCCGGGTGTCTGTCCTCTGGATGCAGCCTCGCTTCTCGCATAAATGGTTCATTTATTCCACGTCTGCAATCGACGCTGACTTTCTCCCAACTCCCGGGGGTGTGACTTGGGTGACCTGTCCCCGCCCGATGGCCTTGCATGGCGTGGAGACGTCGTCGCCCCCTTTTCCTGGCCGTTATAATGTATGGCGTGTGTGGCCTTGGTGCCGTGTTTTCTGCAAATGTCCCGATTTCCTCCCTGCAGAATTTGGCAGGGAGTGGAGAGGAGACAAAAATAAGGAATGGAGACGGCAAAACAAGGCCAGTGGTCAGGCTGCAGAACAACGGGGTCTACACCACCTTTAGCTGAGCCGGCGCCCCGCTGGGAACAAAACGTCTCCAACTGCTCACACTGTTTTGACTTTCTGGTGACCCTGGGGAGATGCCGGAGGAGGCAGTGTCCCATGTCCCATCTCCGCCCTGGCCGTCTGGCCTAAGCGACACTCGGTGCCACCAAATAGGTTACAGTCGGACACACTGAAGGTGACTCAGGAGGGATCGATTGCCCTGCCACCGCTTCGTAGAACAGAACTAACGATCGTCACTATTCCACAACCGCTGTTATGGCGCATTCCCCCTGGCTTCCCCAGAGCCCCTCGGTGTGGGGGCATTGAGGCCAAACCCCCTCCCCTCCCCGACTCAGAGTAGGAGTGCCGGGAGCTGGCCCTCCTGTTAGTGCCTTCGGTGCAAACTGCCAAGATATGTGAGCCGGAGCCTCAGGAAAGGCGTGCAGGTGGCTTCTTGCCTCGGGTAACGAGGCTCATTGTCCCTTTGTGTCCTCACATTCAGTCAGTCTCTGGCAAAGCAGTCAGTGACACTGCAGAAAAGGCAGGAGGGCGCATGGGGTCCCTAAACAAAGAAGGTAGTTTGGGAGAAGGAAAAAAAGGAAGAAAGAAAAATCCCCTGAAACATCTTACAAGCAGCCAAGCCTAAGGCACGGTCACGCCAAAGAGACGGTCTCTCTTATTTCTCCACACGGAGCTGAAATTACTTTCTGGCTTTTTTTTTTCCTTTCTTTCTTTTTTTTTTTTTTTTGAAGAGATTTTGTGACACAGACAAAGCTGCTCCAGAAATCAAGACCATGGGCATTTTCAATCATTTTCAGTTCAAGTGGGCATTGCAGAGGATAGCTGAGTAATGCAGGTTGTACAAGAAAAGCAAGAGGCTAAGAGTCAAACAGGCTTGCAGCGGACTAGCGCCTCTCCGAGGGGCTCGCAGTGACTCATACGGATCGGGAATGCAGGCGGGGTCCCAGTCAGCGGACTGTTCCAGCAGCCGTCACCTCCCCATGTGCAGGGGGGACCTGAGGCTCCACGCAGGGCCCACCCGCCCGCATCGTGGCCTGCAGGGCCCACAGCATGGCATCCCAACTCCGCATCTCGGCGCCTCCTCGGGTGCCGACCAGGACCTGGGGGAGGTCACCGGGTTTGGCAGGAAGGTGGTGGCCTTGGCCACTGGGGCTTACACCATGCCTGCCCAACCCAAGGCCCCTGGACCACATGTGGCCCAGGACGGCTTTGAATGCAGCCCAACACAAATGCGGAAACTTTCTAAAAACATAATGAGATTTGTTTTTTGCTGCCTTTTTTTTTAGCTCATCAGCTGTCATTAGTGTGAGTGTAATTTATGTGTGACCCGAGACAGTTCTTCTTCCAATGTGGCCCAGGGAAGCCTGGCCTAGACTCTTCTGCCTGTAATCGTCCTGTAGGTCCCATCTCTGCCTGTGCCACCACATCTAGTGTTGTGACTTCACGTTGCTACTTAACTTCTCCAAACCCTGGTTTCCGCCTGTATTAAATTCAGAGCAGGACGTGTTGAGAACTTAAAAAAGACAGACGTAAAGCACAAAGCATTGTGTCTCCCACGTAGGCGATATTCGGAAAATGCTGGCTTTCCGTATTTTTATTTTATTAGTATGTGGGATTGGTGTCCTGCTGCTTTGCCGTCATCAAACAGGCTTCCCTTTGGAAATGCTTTCTTCCTCGAAGACTGTCCTTGATGTAAGTGCCAAGGTGCTGTTACCTCACAGGGGGGACGTGAGTGAGTACACCCACCCGTCACACACAAGCACACGCAAACCCGAATCCCAGGGAGAGCTTGTTTACACTTCTCTGTGATTTGTACCAAGTCCAGCCCTAAAAAATAAAGAAGTTCTACAAAGCAATGAGCAAACTGTACTAGTCGAGTGTTCACAGCTTCATGACAGGAGTCGGTGAGCACAGACTCACTTCCGAGTAGAAAGGGTTGTACCCCAAATCTCTGCCAACAAAGGGGAAGATCATCTGTCCAGTGAGCCAGCAGCCTTGACCAGGAGCATCGGCTCTGGAGGGTCAGGCAGACCTGGGCTTGGGCTCCCCAAACTCAGAGGTCTCGTCTGTAAAATTGGGGTGGGTACGGGGTGGCTGCAGTACTGCATGATCACTGTGCAGAAGGTGAGAAGACTCCACAAGAAAAAGAAAAAGAAACAGAGCTTCTAGCAACTATTTTGGGGTGTACACCACGGTCAGGCTCCTGGCAGAAAGACACCCTGAACTTCCCATCTGTTACAGAGACACGGCGGCGACAGGTGGGACAGGTGGGACACACACCAGGGCGCACACGGCGCTCACGGCACACCGCTGGAGCCCAGGCTCGGGATTTCACCTCTCCTGTCCCTCCCGCTCTCCCGCTCTGACTTTGAAGAGTTTTGTGGGGACTGAAGACATTTCAGGGTAAGGGCCTCCGTGCTCAGCCTTTGGCGGAGACGGAAAAATTGCCATTCTGAGTTCAGGTTTGACTTGGACAGGGAGTGACTTAAAACAACACTGGGAAGGTACAAATTGGTGGCAGTTGTATTTACTCAAGGCTGAAGAGAAGGTTTCTGTCTTGCCCGAAGGTGACATCAGGAGAATTAAGAAGAGAAATACTGGGGGAGTGGGGGGTCACATTGGGCAGTTTCCCAACAGAAGGCAAGTCTCATGAGAAGCTTGGTGACAGGGGCTCTGTGGTCACACAAGTTTGGGAAACTGTACACTGTCTCTCAAGACACACCGTGCACATTTCCAGACAAACCTTTCAGAAGTCCTGGGCTACAGAAATCTCTCACGGTAGATGCTATTAGTAGCTTCTGAATAGCCTTCACCACCACCCCCGCCCCCGCAAAAAAACAACAAAACACGGAGATTTTGTTCAAGAGATAATGGGCCCAGTGGCCCCAGGGACGGAATCACAGTATTTCTATGGCAACCATAGGACCTGAGGTCTCCTTTGCATGGATGGGTAAGGGGTGGGCACCTGACTCAGTTCTCCCACTCAATGAAACTTAGGAAGAGGATGGGGGTCTCTGGAGGCTTCTGGGAATAAAGAGAGGAATCAAGGACAATGTGCTTCCCTGTGGACACCTTCTTGCTTTCTGCTTTTGCCCGGGGTTTTGGGAGAATGGGATGTGATGTCCGGAGCTGTGGCCGCCATCTAATGACCATGAGGGAAGGACCGTAAGATTGAGGACAGAAGATGCCAACCTAGTGACATACTGTGGGGCGCCCGTGTGCCCCGGAGCTGCTTGCCGCCGTGCTTGTTGCTCAGGTCAACAGAAGTCCCTAGGGCCTGAGCCATCCACGGGGGCGACGGCAAGGAAGCCCTCTTTCCTCCTGCTTACTCAGTGTCCCCCAGTGCGTGGTGGACCCCATTAGTGTCCCAGTCGCCGTTCCTCCTTTCACACGAGGGAGCACTGTTTATTTCAAGAGGAGAGTCCACGTGAAGGGTCCGTTTTCGGGAAGAGCTGTCACCGTCCCTCACCAGTGGAGGTATGTCCTTGATGGTGGACAGCTGGCGCCGTGCTGGTGGGCAGGGACCAGGAGAGAGCAGCAGGACGGTGGGGTCCCAGGCACCCCCACGCCCCACCGACTGAGTCTCTGTGCCTTCGTTTTCGTGCCTGGAAGACGAGGAGCTGGCCCTCGTCACCACCCCTGTCCCTTTGTGGCTCTGAGCGCTGAGTGTCTGCCAGCCCCGGGACCTGTGGTCCCAACCGGACCAGCAGCAGCAGAGCTTGGGGGCGGCGGGGGCGGTAACGCGACCTGAGCGTCCCGGCTGCAGAGGTCAGCGGTTCAGCTGGCTCCCAGGTCGCCGGTTCCCAGGCCTGTGTGAAATGTCCCCGCAGAACTCGGCAGCACGCGTGGTGTTGGGTTTCCCCGGGGCCAGCGCCCCGCTGCGGGCCGGGGGCGGGCGCTGCCCTCCTCGGGGCGGCTCCGTGCAAAGCCCAGCCGTCCCCACTCCACCGAGGCCCCCCGGGTCGAAGCAGCAGGTGGCTGTGTATTAGCTACACCCCGCGGAGGCTCAAGAGGTTGGGGTTCTGCTTCCTGTTCTCCCACAAACGTATCCTCTTCACCCCACAGCGATCCCTTCTTCCCAGCCACACAGGGGCCACGGGGAGACGGCGTGGGGCTTCCGTGCGCGCAGGGCGGGAGAGGAGGGGGCGAAGCCCCACGGAGAGCCACTCGTTCCCCTCCTTGGTCTCAGAACCCGAGCGGCAGGCTTTCCGACGCTGCTGCTTCCAGATGTGGAAACCGAGGCCCCAGCAGCTTAGGAGAAGGGCCCGGGGCTCTGCGAAGAGTCTCAGAGGTAAGCGCTCGGCGACTGGACGACGTGCGGGGCGGATCTCACCAGGGGCTGGGGTGCAGGGGGGAGCCCACGCGGCGGCGTGCCCGCCGTGCACAGTCCGGGGCCGTGCCCAGCCTCCTCCGGAGCCCAGCCGGCCTGGTGGCCGTCCCGTGACTGCTTGCTCGGGACACCGGGGCTTTCCACGTGGGGACACAGCAGCCTGGCGGTGGACGCATGGCCCCTGGCTGAGCCCATGCCTCTGGCACTCTCTCAAGGATGCTGGGATAATGTTCAAAGGTGGCAGGGTGGGGACCAGCGAGAGAGGGCCGTCCAGCCTGACCCGGGCCGGGGGCTGGCTGCTGGAGAGGTCGCCTCTGGCAGAGTCAGGGCGGACTCGGCAAGCCTGCGTGAGCCTCCGTGAATTTCTAGTGGGTCAGCAGGAAAGTCAACAAAAGGTTGTTTCTTGTTTTAATCCCTCCACTTAGCCCACCAAATGCTTGTCAGACGTGCAACCGCCCGGAAAGGCGGGCAGAGCCCACACGGCACGGCGGAGCGGCCTTGGCTGCGGGGAGGTGCCTCCGAAACGCCGGTGCTGCCCTGGTTCTGGAGCCAGCGGAAAAGCCCTGGGGGGGAGCCCGACCTGCGCGCTTTGCGATGCCCGAGGGGCGGGCGGGGGAGGCCTGCCCGGGGCTGGGGTAACAGTGGGTGTGAAAACCCAGGGTCGCTGCACAAGGCTCTGAGCTACACAGACTGTGCTCCCTGCGTTGGAGCGACAGTGGGGCCCCCCAGTTTTGGAGTCTTTCTTCCGGAAACACCTCCTAGTAGGAAACGGAAGGAAGGGCCTCGATTCCTGATGTCCGTCCAACTGTGTGCAGATGGGGCCGCTTGCACGCTGACCCTAGTCTTGCGGAACACCGTGTGGGGCTCGGCCTGTCGGGGCTCCGAAGGATGAAGGGCCAATCGGGGATGCCTGCCAGGTGACCCCACAGGGCAAGGAGGAGGGACGGGGCCAGCTGGCTGCATCCTCTGCAGGACAGAACAGAGGCCACCTCCCAGCGGTCAGTCACATTGTTTGCTTTCAAATCCTGCTGCGTTCTCAGGACTTCTGTAGGTCTCATGTTGTGGGGTCCGGATTTACACCGTTTCAGGGGGACGAGAAGAGATACCGCCTGTGTATTTTCTAAAGGGACCCAATCTTCTTGCAAGGCCTCAGCTCGCTGGGTGGCTGAAGGATGGGATGCAGGCAAAGGAGGGAGGGTGGTGGGAGTTACCCCTCTGCCCAGCGTTTGCATCTCGGTTTCTCCTCGTTTGCACAGTCTCCCCGGGGACGGGGAGGCAGGTCGTTTGGCTGTTCCTGTCCTCAGTCTTCCACCGGGGCTACCTGGGCCAGCGGAGATGGGGGAAGAGGTGGGTGTGGCCTGGCCCGTGGGAGGAGCCTCAGCTGTGAGCTGTCCCGGGGCTACGTGGTCGGGGCCCTGAGGTCCTCCGGCTGCTTCCTGGAGCTGTGCCGGCTGGTCTGCGGCTGGTTCTCCCGGTCAGGTGGGACCCCGCGGGCTTCCTGGGCGGTCATGGGTGCCCCAGCCCTTTCACTGGCAGCTGTCCCTTCTGCCTGGCTCCCGGCTAGGCCAGCAGCCTAGTGCATACGCAGAGTTTCACTGCTCCGCGACCTTACTGCCTGCTAAGTACATGGCCAACCCCTGACTATTCAGGAACCTAAAATCCAACATTGCTTTTGTATTTTGTTCATCCAAATTTGGTTAGGACTTCCAGCTCAGGAAGAACAAGGCATTTTTTTTTTTGTTTGTTTGTTTTTTTTTTGTTTTTTGTTTTTGTACTATGGACGTGGAAAAGACCAACCACCAAAACTCGTAATGATCATCTCTGGTCTATAGTATGAAAAACACCAGAAGAAATATTAATAGCAATACCGTCAGCATTACTAAATTATAACTTTTGAAGCTCATCAGAAAAAAATTAGGCAAATTTACCTCTCTTTTCTTTATTTCTCTTCCTCAGCAAAAACATTGTAAATTGTGAAAAGTCTTCTGGTGACCTGTCATATTTGGCACTGGTTTAATTGGTTTTGGCAAGTGTATCTTAGTGACTCATAAGAGAATACTTTTAGTCTCTTTACTAACAGACGCTGGTGCTGAAAGCAATGACAACAATGTCACATGGTAATAAAATTGCAGGAATTTGCTGCTGGTGGTCCAGTAAAAACAAACTTGGATGAAAGAGAGTCATGAGAAGATAAGGCTTAAAATATACACTGTTCTAAATGTTTGGACATAAAAGATTTTATCTTTTGTCATGTATTTAAATGCCATATGGTGACACTGGGAATCTGCACCAGGCATCAAAAGAACCACTAACATTTTGAATTCAGTGGGTTTTTAATCCTATTTCATTGGAACCACTGTCCCATTTCTTGCTCAGAGGAAGTATCTCTAACACCAGTAGAAAATTCAGGTGATGTCCTGCTCACAGTTTGCTTCTCTGAAATAAAATTCTTTTGAAAACGAATGTGTTGTATTTGTGGGTGCTTCACATTATCATCACTTCGCCCTGCATCGTCTGACTTGAGGGCCATTACCGCCACGTGAGGCACGCTCCTTTGGAGCACGACAGTATTTGTGCTGCCCGTGATCGGGGGCCGGCTTGTCTGCCAGGAACTCGGCTAAGTACTGGGGAAACAGCTCTGAACTAGTCCTTGGCCCCATGGAACCTCTAGTCCATTTACTTAGAAGAACGTCCAAGACGCTTGAACGTTGGTTCTTATCAAGAGCTATGATAGGAAAGGCCCGTACTCCAGGCTAAGGTCACAGGTACAAGGGTCACCGAGGTGAGGAACCCCCGCCCCTCCCCCTCCTAGACCCGCAGAGAACTGTGGGCTTTGTCCCCCCCCAGCACTCCAGCGCCTTGTCTTTGTCACACCTACTCATTATGGATCACGACGCTTCAGAAGCGAGAGAATGGATACGCAGAGACGAAAAGGGGCGTGCAGAGGGGACGATTATATTCTTTATATTCTCCTAGATCAGTTCCTTGGCCTTGCCATTATGGAAGCGTCCTCACGGTGGGCAAAGCAGAAGACACTTAAGAAGCTGAGAGGCTGCGCGCAGAACCGGGTGAGCAGGTTGCAGAGGGTGACTGACCCCGGACTGAAAGCCACGCCCATCATCAGTCCCCTCCGGCCCCAGGCCCGATCCCAGGGACAGGCGGGGGTTTCTCTCTCCACTGAAGCCCTGGCTGGTCTGTGGCCCCGACAATCACAGTAAACACTGACACGCTTTCCAGAGTTGGGGACATCAGCGTAATCCAACACCGTATGTTGGCGTCGCCATACGTCGGCACACTCTGCAGACCGACGTGCAGATTCAGTACAGCCCCCATGAGACTCCCAGCTGTTCCCCTAGAAACTGGCAGGCTGGCCTTAAAATTCATGTGAAAATTAATTCTACTTCCATGAAATGCTCAACATAGGAAAACCCACAGAGACAAAAGTGGATCACTGGATCCCCAGGGCTGAAAGAAATGGGAGGCTTGTCAGGTAGTAACTAAAATGCAAGGGGTTGCCTTCTGGGACGCTCAAAACCTTCTACCGCCAATGGTGGCGATGGGTCCACAGCCCTCGGGACAGGCTGCAGCCTGTTGAGTTGTACACTTGAAGTGGGTGACGTGTATGGGGTGTGAGTTATATTTCAATAAAGCTGTTCAAAATTAGGGCCTTTTAATGTTTTACTAAGATGAATACTCAATTCAGTAAACGTTTTTGGTTTGGTTTTTATTTTAATGGCTTTGTAAAAAGGACAATGACTGAAGTCCTCGAGAGAGAGTGCATCCAGCTTACTCAACCTACTTCCCCAGCACGGTGCGTGAGGATGCGGGCTGCCCGCGCGGCTGGCGGGCGCTAGGCCGGACGGACGGAATTCTCCGGCTGGAACCGCCGGGGTCTGTGTGACACTGGCTGTTAAGATATTTTGAGCACCCCTTCTACTTGTTCCCCACACCCTGGCCCCCACGGGGAAGCATCCAATTTCCCCTATTTTGCAAAAACGGACACATTTGAAAGTAATTTGATTGAATTCCTATAATTATGAGTGGAGTCGAACGGGATTTCTTTGGGAAGCACTGAAATTCTCCTTTTCGTTGAAGTCATTTGCACATGGTTTAAAGATTGGATGGTGAGAATTTAAGGGGAAAAGCATCCGGCCCCAGCCCCATCTCTGTCCTGCTCCCCGGGAGAACCCTGTTGCTCTTGTACCGTTTTCTGATGGTCGTTCTTTGTGTGATTCCCAGTGTCGTTAGATTTACTGAATGCCACTAAATCTTAATACCACACATAGACTCCAATGTCTTGATCTATCACTTAAGACGCTTCTTCTCGATTCTTGGCTCGTCCCCTCTCCTCACCCCCATACGGCCGTGTCACTATCTTTATCTTTGTCAGCTGCTTTTGTAAGTTTGAATAACGGACCGTCTTTTTCCGTGTATGCGACGTCCCCGTGTATTGGACCACCCCTACTTTTCTACCCCAACCTTAAGGAATCAATGTCAATCAGTTACTCCAATTTTTGGTCTAACAATTTTAGACCAAAGTATTGTCTTATACACGGAAAAACGCGGTGCTCACGCCATTTCTCGCGCGCGTTTTTGGTCAGTTGTTAAGAGAAGGATTTTAGGCTCAACAGTAGTTCCTCCTTCCGCCATGTCCCCCTTTCCGCTTGCCATGTTTCGGCATCTGTATTCGACAATCCCCACACTGTCGGGGCTGATGTCACTTATTACTTCTACCCTGCTCTGAGATGGTAAACGCATCCGTGCCGTGTGGATACACTGAATCTAAAGGCTGGAGCTCAGAAACGTCCTTCTATCACTCCGATGGCGAAAACACTGTTCACGGCGGGTCCGAGAAGCGGGCGACCTTGGCGTGTCCTTTCCTCCCAGAGCTGCTTCTTGCTTACTCGCTCTGGCTTCGCTGGCTTCGCTGCCCCTTTAGACTTTTCCCCATTCTCCAAAGGACACTATCAAATGCAGGAAACCTCCTTTCCCTAGACACTTCCTTCCTGGGCACTCTGCTCTCCCACACCGACTGGTTGTCTCGGTCTGGGACGCGGGTGTATTCTAGAATGTTCCGTGTCATTCTCCTGGTTCTGGTATGACTCATCCCCGTGAGTAACCGACTGAGAAAGGCTGTATGAGAGCTCGGCCTGGTCTGGAAACACCTTTATGTCAGCCCTGATTTATAATTAGGCTGACTATAAAATTTCCACATGACAGTATTAGAGTATTTTTGTTGTATCAGGAAACTTTTTTTTAAAGAACAGTGGTAGGGGGTTTCCTGGCAGAAATAACGGGGAGTCCCAAGTGTTTTCAGGTGCTGTTTGATCCAGGGGTTCACAGGCTTGTGTGAGCTTTGGCTCCATTTTTGATGTTGTTTTTTTTTTTTTTTTTCTTTTTTTTAGTAATACCTGCACCCCACCCCCAATTGGAAACTGTGATCAGAAAATGTGTATTTAAAAAATATTTTGACATTTATTGAGGTGTATTTTTATAAATGCTTCTTGGATTGGGCGGGCATATTCTTTTATAGTAACAAAGTCATTTTTTTTTTTTAGCTTCTAGAAATACTTGTTTTACAGCATATTTCACAAACTCAACTTTCTTCCTTTTTCTTAGAATTTATCAAGTATTTCTTTGCCCCTGTATGTGCTCTATGTGCTCACCCCACTGTTGTATTCCAGTAGTGGTGATGAGAACTATTTTAAACCTATAATATTGCTTAAACTGTTTATGGTGTGAAATCTTTGTATGAGTACGCCTGTATCTAGGGGAGTCTGCTGCATAAGGGCTCAAAAATATTTGTTAAAAGGGTGTGATGAATAAAATGGAAGAGCACATCTAATCAGAGCAGTTCAAGTTTGTTCTGCTTCACAGGTAGCTCCATCTACTTCTGCAATTTTCCATTTGTTCTGTTTTTATTCTTGGTAGTGACTTAAAGCAAACACCAAATTTTCAGTGGGAATTTCTCAGGGGCAGAAATGTATCATTGACCAGAGCTTTTGCCTGTGCTTTTCCCAGCCGCATTAGTTTATTAACATACAAGAAACACATGAGGCATCAGTTTTCTGAAACTCCCAGAAGTGTCCTGAGGACATTACCCCAGGGAGCGCCCCTCTCCTGGTGCAGAGGATGGAGACAGGAGAGACGCCAAGGGTTCAGGGCATCGGGGCCCCTCTGCAATCATCACCAAAGGGCCTTGTGGAAATCTGCCTGGCTTGATTTATGAAGCAAATCTAGCCTCACCCAGGAAAGTTTCTCTTTTCCATGAAACGAAACTTTTATATTCAGACTCACACTGGCAATGTTGTTCTTTTTAAGGACACGGTCCCCTTCAACACCTCCCAACCCCAGTGACTGAGGCATAACTTGAATCTGTCACATGACGCTGATATACAGAAAGGCTGGTCTGGCTGCGAGTGCTGGTGACAGGAGCAGAGCTTTTCCCCAGTCGGATGGACACTCTGCATTTCATGAAAGCAAGATTCTAGAACTGGCTTCTATTCCACAGGAACTGGGTCTTGTAAAAAGTGAACACGGCCCCGGGGACACACAGGGACGACCCCAGGAGTGAGTCACGTTACCCAGGGAATTCTCCTACAGGGATTCCAGCTGAGGTTCAGGCCGAGCAGCTTCACGCGAATCTCACCTGCGGGAGAGCCCAGGTCGCGTTCTCCGTCGGCGGGCTCTGCGTGTTGCGTGTGGCTAATACGCCAGCGTACCTGCATCACGAAGATTTGATCCACTACCAGTCATTTCCAATGTCCGTATTGCTTAATGAACTCTCTCCTGGTGAACTAGAGAGGCCAGCTTCACAGAGTCCCTCCGTACCCCTCCGGATGGACAGGAGCTTTGTTCCAAACCCCATTCGAAGCGTATCTCCAAGGTGAGCACCTCCACACTGGGATGTGAGACGGAGCGTGGCTGCCAGAACAGTAGCCCGAGTGTCGCGGATGTCTTCGCACTGTTGTCTTCCTAACCTAAGCAAAATTAGACGCTTTTCCCCTTCTAACGTGTAGGCAATGCAAAGGCTAAAATAGATTGAAAAAGAGAACTACTTAAAAAAAATTCCACCTTTAGGAAATTAATCAGCAAATACACTTGAAAAAAAAAAACCAAACAAACCCCAAGCTATAAAAGAATTTTCAGCCAGAATTTTTTAATTAAAAAAACAAAACAAAACCCTAGAAACTACTTAAATGCCAATTAATAAAGGGCTACTGAAATATACTGTAGAATATATTGGCTGTATATACCATCCAATTCTACTGAATTATAAGCGGAATAAAATTGGATGCTACACAGCTGTTATAAATAAGACTGTTTTTTTTCTGTTAACACAGGAAGTTCTTCAAGATACCCAATTGTGTGAAAATAACCAGATGAGGCACTATGCGTGATCGCCGCTATGAAAAAGTTTTAAAATAAATGTGCGTGTGTGTGCTTGTGTCTGTGCAATGCGTATCATGATATACGAGCAAAAATGTTCTGAAAGGACTACAGAAACTGCTAATAACGAGGGTGAGAATGACCAGGCGAGAAAGTGGAGTATTGCTTTTCATTTTGCCACTCTCTGTGCTGCTTGAATTTTTTTATTACGTATGTGAATTAATTTTTAAAAACATATTACCAAAAAAAGAAAAAACTATTACCAGAGGTTATCTACATGGTAGGGTTATAGGACGTTAGCATTTTATAGTCTTATGCATTAAAGAAACACTTAACAAATGTTATTTTTAAAAGCTGTGATGGGAATATAGTCCAGTCAACAAGTCAGGTGGTTCAATTTCAAAGTTTGTTTCTTTAAAATAACTTAGAAATGATAAATTCAAGCCCTTTAACAGATAAGACACTTGTGTGTGACACAGGGTCTGGGATCTAGTTGAGTCTGGGTAGAGAAAGTTGTTTCCAAGTGTGATAAACTAGAGTTAGGGATTTAAAAAAGCGCATTAGAGAGAAATTTTTGAAAACTATTAATGCAGAAAGACTTCAGGAAACACATACAATGGATAAACTACAGACAAAATGCATTTCCCAGTGATTTTCTTCGGTCGCACAGACGTTGTTTAGAAACATTTGCTAAGTTTAAAGGTTTTTCTCAAAGATACTATTTGGCACCTTTCTTAAGAAGAAACGCCAGCCAATGGGGGCACTGAAACTAGTAGCGGATGTTTTCCTTTCATGAAGTAGTTAAGTCATCCACATTTCCTTCCCTCTCCCTGACAGTTCAGCCCTGTGGTTACAACTACTTGCACCCAGCCCTGAACATTTAATCAACACTCGGTGACACTCGGTGACACTTGGTTCTCTTGTAACGTCACCCAGCACCACAGACCGTGGAGTGCAGCCGCTGCCCTTGGACGTGGTGATTGACTGATGGATTATGAAACGGTGGAAGGTGGTTCTGGTGTATGTCACGTCCGGAAAATGGATGGTCACCTCAAAGGTGGTTCCAGTCTACCCTCAACAGGACCTGTGAAGTGACTTTCACTCGGCTTGAGGTTTTTCTATGATGGAAAAAAATACATCTCTGTCTTCCTGGAAGTTGGATTTCTGAGTCAGCTGCTGCGGTCACTCAGTGAGAAAGGGGCGAGTTAGGTTTGCATTTGTGACCTGCCCGGTGTGTCAGCCCCGGGTGTAAGGGGGAAACAGGAAGGGGGACCTGCTTTGGAGGAAACACCGGTGTCCACGCAGCCGGGGACCCGGGACCTCTCCGCAGAGTTGAGATTGAAAAGCTCTCTCTCCCTGGCACCCAATGCCTCGGGGGTGGGGGCGGGAGGCCAGTCCCACGCTCACTCAGACTATTCAGCGTGAGTAGTCAGATTTGGGGCAAAACTGTTCTTCCCAGAACACTTCAACAGTCTTACTGCAGGAGTTGGCTTTTGTTACAAGTGCATTTCAATGCAAGACACCCAAACAGTTGGGAGTCTACACACGGGGCCTCGAGTCCACCACCAGTCACATCGCCGAACGTCCTCTCCGTCCCAGCCGAGCGGCCACGCGCTGTGGTTGAGGAATTTTTTGAAGAAGGTTTTCCACCCTTTTATGGGTGTCCTTGGTGTTCCCCAATTTGGTCCCTCTCCTCAATTCCGGTTCAGTTTTAATTCTGGTCATAATAAACCTAACATTCCTTCCCGTTTAAGCAGCTCCTGCCCAAGCCCTGTCCCTGCCGGCCCCAGGACGCCGTGGGTCTGCACCCAAAGCGGCCATTCGTCTGGCACACTTGTGCCTCTTGAAAGTCACTGTTGTCTCTTGACTTAGAGGACTCCAGGCTTGCTTACGTCCCGTGACCTACGTCCCTGTGTGTCCCTGGACGGAGAGAGCTCCGCAGCAGCAGAACCCCAGCCCTCAGTGGCCTTGGTGGCAGGTGGGGGCGGGGGGAGGGGAATGATTTTTCAGTTTAAAGGAATCTCTTTCTGCCTTCATTCTGCTCCACGGCTCCTGGCCCCCAAAGGGCTGCTGTTAGCAGCAGTCAGACGTGCCACTTCCCCTCCGCGTGGTCTTGTTTTTAGATGAGCATCTTCAAGAGCGCAAACGGACAGATAATTTGTATTCGGCTCATTCCCTTTCATTCCTTGTTTTCACCACGTATAAAGAGTCCCATTTTCTCACGTCTTCAGTGGGTCTGTCTAGATTTAGCCTTCTTTCAGAAGAAAGCTATTTCTACCTTGTAGTCAACTGGCTTTTGATCTAGATCTTTCTACTCTCCCAAGTGCCAGCATCCCCAGCCCAAATCCTTAGGAAAGGCGCACATACTGGGTTCTGCCTCCAAACAGCACTGTCTGGACAGAAGAGGCCCACTGCCCCCCTTCTTTCTCCCCCTGCCCGCCAACACCCACCCCCACGGCGGCCTGGAAGACCGGCTCTGAGCAAAGGCCCGGAGAGATGCCCAAAGGGAGAGGAGCAGGGCTCAGGGTCAGGGCGAGACCCAAGGGCGCCTCTTCCCAGAGCACAGGGGTCCCTTCAGAGTGGCATGGCTGTGCACAGTCTGAAGGTGGCTTCATGGGGTGGTCCCTGAAACGAACCTGGGTTAAGGGGGCAAGTCCGGAATGGAACAAAGACTATTTCTCTCCCGTTCTGTTTATGAATTTACTTCCCCAGTGCAGGGAGCCAGACATTGCTTGCTGATGAGGGAGAACACTTTATCCACCCAAATATGCTGTTGGGGGACACTGATTGTTTTAAGCTGCTTATTTTTAAGAAACACAAAACTCAGAAGGAACCTTTCACCTCCCCCTTAGCTGCCTAAAGGAATTCAGATAGAAGACCCTGCTTAAAGGAAGTGGGTGGTCACCTCAGCGTATATGAACAGGGAGGAGCGCAGCAACTGCTCGCTGGACTCCCCTTGTCCCTGTTTCTGGGTGGCCCCAAGGTCCAGCAGGAACGTCTTTACCGCAGGTCTGCTCGCTCTCGTCTCCCTGTGAACCTCCTTCCTCTCTGGGAAGTCCCGGCCACCACCCCGCTTGCTCCTTAGCTCAGACAGCACGTATGTCTCAGCTGACAGATCCGTCCTGGGGTCTCACATTCTTAAGGAGCTCCTGTGTGCGGGTACCTGATACATTTAGTTATTTTCTCCTGTTAGTCGGTCTCATGTCAACCTGATTCTCAGACCAGCCGGAAGAACCCAGAAGGCTAGAAGAAACGTTACTTCTCCCCGACATGAAGCACTTACAGACCACGCTGTCTCTAAGCTCATGTGGTTATTGACGACTGTGAGATTCTTTGAAACAACACTGGTGGCTGCAGTAGTTAGAGGTCTGTGTCTTCTCCCCCGTACAACCCCGTCACCAGGGCGTAGGTTTAAACGAAAGCAGGTCTCAAACCAAAGTCTGCCACGTACACACAAACACGGATTGCCAGGTAAACACGACGACACTCCTTCCACCCCTTTTCCCCATTCTGCTGTCTTTTCAGATGTCCTGACAAACCCCTTGGGGGAAACACGCGGTTTGATGTGACCACAACAAAATTGTGACTTCAGGATCAGGGGACAGCGGTGACGGAGGCTGCCCTCCATTAGGTGGGGACCGCAGGACAGAATTCCATCCCAACCGCATTCTATGGGGTTCTCCAGACCAAGGGAGGGGGTGCCAGAGGAAACCTTCTGAGCCAACCTCACACCGCCGCAGCCCTCACTTCCCCGTGACAGCTCGCTCCTCACACTGGCTGTGCTGACTACGAGCCCTTCGGGGACATGAACACAGGCCTGCCGGGAGCCTAACCTCCTGCTAAGGGCTCGATGCTAACCCCCCGCTGCTGCCTCATGGCGAAGGCCTAGATGAATCCATGTGTAAACAGAGTTACCACCTGGTTGGCCTAGATTTCACGCCCTCCTCCTTTAGTCCCCGACAGCTATCCTGAAGTGACTTTCAGTGAAAACACAGCCCAAGTCGAATGGGGACCTCCAGTGTTCGGGAGACTTCCATGCAAATCCCCGAGCACTCCCTAACCCCGTATCCTCCTCGCGAAGTTGCTGGCATTGAATCGCTCTGACAGCGACACCCAAGCCGCCATTGCTAGGGTCCAAACTCAAAGGACTGATTTCACGGAGACCCAGAGCTGGCCACGTGGGCCCACAAACGGTAGGTGCCGGAGGCGGCGCTCAGACCGCCCCCCCCCCCCAGGAAGGAAGGGGTGTTCCCGGAGTTCTGCCGCAGGTGGGCCTCACTTAGCCCCCCTGGGAACTGCCTGGGCGACGCCAGCTGCGCCATCCAAGGTCACACGCCCAGGTCGCAAGGTCCCAGGGCAATCTGCAGGTGGAGGCTGCATTGCCGGGATGTGCAGGCCCGGCCCCCTTGCCGCACCATCCCTGAAGGTCCATCCCGGGTCCAGAACGCCCCCCTTCTCTCCCTGCCCTGTGCTGCCTCCTTCCTGCTGCCCACAAGTGCTGACCCTGAGAGCGCTCCCCAATAAACCTCCCCCTCACGAACTTCCTTCCCGGGGTCCTGTTCTTTTGGAATGATTGCCTCTAAAATCGTAGGTCCTCAAGGGGGCCATGCACCCTCGCGGCACACGTGGTGGCCCCAGACGACCAACGGAGCGATAAGCACTCTGGGACAGACGTGGAATGCAGCCGCGGACAGGCCTGCTCGCCCCTGCACTCGCCGCCCCGGGCGAGCCTGCGTGCTGCTTCATCCCCGTTTCTCAGGGCTGCTCACCTACACAGTTGTTCAGAAGATGGCCTTTAAGCACGATGCCTTCCCCTGAGTTTCTGTACTGGAGTTACACACACGCCTCGTGCAAAGAGCGAAATACTTCCACAAGGTCGACGCGACAGACGGCTGCTGGAGCACCAAGTAACGACTTCTGGATTTCAGCTGAGCACAGGCCAGCAGCTAATCACTGCATCCCCCAGCCTCCCTTGCAGCTTGGTGGGGACATGTGCCCACAGCTGGCCAGCGGGTGTCCACCCCTCCTGCACGTTCCTGCCAAGGTAAGCATGTGTGCTCCTCTGACCGTTCCCCGTGCCCACTGGCTGGGATGACGAGAACTAGGATGGCCACCTTGGTCCCAGAGGGGGCAGCCGCATTTTCAGGGTCATGGAGCTGACCTTCCAACCCAGACCGCTTCTCTCTGGACCATTTCGAACAAGAGAAACACCTATCTCATTGTGGGGTCTCTTTGTTAAAGCAGCTTAGTCTGTACTTTCGTCGGTACAGCTTGTTTAAAAAGAAAAAATACCCATAACCCCACTGGCTTTTCTTTTCCCCAGAAGCAGTCACCGTACGTTACCATGACATGCTACCACCTGGTATTTCCCATCAAACGTGGGAGTTTTCGATTTGGAAGATGGCTATTCCGCTTTCTCCTTCTCTTGTACCCTCGCCATGCCCCGGCCCACTTGGTACCCACGGCTCCATCCTCCCCAAATTGTCACACCGCAAGTATGAACAGGTCCCTGGTGCGTACGTAATCATGACCATGCAGACGGCACATAAGCTGCCCTCCGCAGGCACTGTGGGGCTTCTCCTTCCTTGAACAGTGCCTTGTTTTTCCCCGGAGAGGATACTGAGATATTTAGTTTTTGTTCATTTTCTTAGCTTCACACTGACTTACGAATTCAAACCTACCCCCACCCCCAGTCGTATGAGCTCCTCTCAAGACGTCCACACGTGCCTGGGAAGCAATCCGTTTCAGCTGCCGGAGGAAATACTCCCGGAGCCTCGGGACCGGCTGCATCGAGTGCTGCTCCCCCAGTCTGAGGTGCGTGTCTGAGCTGCCGTCTTTCCCTGGACCAGCTCTATAACTGTGCTACAATGCAAGTCTGCATCTCCCCAATGGGCCGTAAGGGCTGCTGTGGCTATGTGACATAACGGATCTCATTCAGGTGTTCTGGGTGGAGGTTTTCTCCGGAGAACATTTGCTAATGGAGGAATTGGAACTCTCCAAACTGGGGGAGTAGCCTCCTCCTTGGAGCTCAGAAAGCTCTTCCTATATGAGGCAGAAAAACGGATGCCAATTAGCAGCCTCCTGAAAAAAAACAAAAACACTAGCTCAGTGTATTACTGTTTAATTGCTTTCAATTCAATATTGTTCAGGCTGCACCACTGCACGTGGATACCGGCCAACCTTCAATTTGACAGAATCCCCAAATATTTGGGATGTGGTGCTAATGCATAATATGTTGGTCTGTGTCCAAGTTCAGGTTTAGGCATAACTCTAACCGAGAATGCCTGAAATCTAAACAGCCAAGCTCAGAGCTTAAACAGAACCCCCTTCCTAGACGACCTGTTACTGCCAGCACGGCCTGAGCGCCACCCCCCCACACACACACTGCCAGGGAATGCTGGGAAGACGACTCGCCTTGACATACCTTCTTACGAGATGCAACTGTGCGAGAATTCTGGGAGAAAGCTCGAAGGGTGGGGCCTGATCAACAATCGTCAGGCTCATTTCTCCTTCAATGCTGCTGTGGTTTTTGGGTGTTTGAGTGACCCGTGTCGTCTGGTGAGAGATTATCTATCAGCTGACAGTAGCCGAGGAAAGAAGGGCAAATAGCTACTTCCCAGTGGGGGCTGGAGTGAAGCTAAAGCACCCAACGTAGCTCCCTGACACGCGCGTGCACGCACGAGCCCGAGTGCAATACGCAAACCCCACACTGGGTAATTACAATTGGGCTGTCGATATTTTGAAAGTTTGGGAAGGTGATTATCATGAGTTGAATTCCCGTTGTTTATGAAGGCATTTCTACATGGAAATGTCTTTGAAATTTGTGCTTTTACATGTGCAAACCATCACTACACATTTATGAACATCTCCTACAGAGCCTGTGCCAGGTGCTGGGTGCCACATACACAGGTGACGAATGGCAAAGCAAGGTGAGATACATTAAACAGCCCACAGGAAGGAAAGAGGGTGGTGAATAGAGAGGTGGGGGGCTTTACTAACACCAGGAATAGACAGAATGCACGCCAATGAAGAGGAGACAGCAAGGGAGACGGCGTGACTGTGGGGTGCAGACACAGAGACGGACCGGACATGTGTCTGGAATGTTCCGACAGCAACAGCTTTGCCCCGGACACAGGATTCAGGTGTAGGAATAATAAAAGATGGCTGCGAAGGGGTAAACTGACTCTCGACTGTGGTGTGGTCAGCCCAACCACCCGCTTAAGGGATCTGGACATCTTGAAGGCATTGGGGAGCCGCGGAAGGTCCCCGCCGCTGTGGGAGGGGAGGGAATGGGACCCGAGCGATCCCTGCTTTGGGGTGACTCATCCCGCCGTGGCGTGTGACAGGCAGGTCGGGGGAGGGGTGGGCTTTCCGCCATTGCCTTCCCCGGCCACCGAGGGGCGCCCGGGACAGGCCAGCTTCTGAACACGGGCTTCGAGAGCACGTTCTGGTGGAGATATCGGAGGGACACGGAGGACGCTCCCGCCTGGACAGCGGTGACGGTGGCTGACAGAGGGCTCGAATCGGCCAAATGCCCCTGGCCACGCGTGCACGCGAACACGAGTCTGTGCCTGTCCATAGCAACCCTGTGACTGAGCCCCGTCTGTGTCAGTACAGGGACGGGGAAGGACAGGAACTTGCCTGAGGTCACCCCCTGAGAAATGGAGGAACCAGGATTCCGAACCCAGCTCAGAGTTTTCCATCTTTCCCAAGCCGTTAGAGCGGTGGGTTTAAAAAGTGGCCACAGATCCTCTGACCCCGCTCTCATTGAGGGACAGGAGGGCTTTAAACAGTCCATGTGACAGATGATGATATGTAACCTCCAAGACTAGGTCAGGGAGGGCCAGGCGGCTTCCACCTGGGTCTCTTGCTCGAGGAAGGCTCGCTCTTTGCAATGTTCCCTCTTGGAACCTATCCGCCACGCAGTGAGAGGCCCAAGCCGCACAGCAAGGCCGCGGGGAGGTGTCCTGGTCCAGCGCCCGAGTGAGCCCGGGGCCGCGAGGCCCAGCCCAGGCGTCCGCCGTGTGAAGGAAGAAGCCACCCTGAGAGCGCGCCCTCCAGCCCGGCTGTCCCGGTCTTCCCAAACGAAGCTGCAGGCAGCATGGAGTGGAGACGAGCCACCTCAGCTGTCCTTTCCAAATTCGTGACCCACAGAACCCATGACCATCATCTATGGCTGCTGTTTTATGCCACTAAGTTTGGGATACGTGGTTACCCAGGAACAGACAAGACGTGATTTTGCCATCAGGGGTGTCCAACCTCTCCGCATCCCTGGGCCACACTGGAAGAGGAGTTGTCTTGGGCCACACGTAAAATACACCCACACGAACGACAGCCCATGAGCTAAAAAAGAGGGGGGGGGGTCGCAAAGAAATCTCACAATGTTTCAAGGATCTGTGTGGGCCGCAGGTGGGACACGCCCGGTGTAGTGAGCCTCAGCTCACCTGTCTAACGGGAAGGAGCCATGCACGCCTTGGCAATACGGGGGCCGTCCGGAAAGCACCCAGCTCCGTGACAGGAAAATCGGAGGCATTTATGGCTGCATTGTTTTCTGGACAACCCTTGTATACTGACTATAGAAACAACACATTAATCCTCCATTTGACACCAACCCTGGGCCAGTTTTCTAGAAATGTCATGGATTCTCTTAAACCCTTTCATTTTAATGACCGGTGTCTGGGTCTTGGGCCAAACAAGCGACACCTCTTTCTAGACCAAGTTTAAATAAAGTCTATCTGGCGCACGGAAGCCTCCCTTTAACACCGGGATTCCATGCTCCACAGTCTGTAAAATCATTTGGGATTGCATGGCCAGTGACAGTTCTAAGTCAACGGCGGGTGGAAGCGATTTTAAATCCAAACGCTGACCTAAGCCAGGGAACGGCACCAGCCTTTGTCTGACGTCAAGAGAACAGCTATTCGGGACGCGCGGATTCGGGCCGGAGCCCGGCTAGCGTTCCCACGAGGAGTCCAAGGCCACGGGCATTCCCGGGAAAGGGCAGGGGAGCGAGCGCAGCCACGGAAGGCAGGCGCCGCGGCTGGCGCGGGCCACGTGACACAGTGACGTCGGTTCTAAACAGCGTTTGTGATTTTCAGCCTGGACGTCGTCGGCCCAGTAGGTAGCACATAGGCTTCCTTGGTGTCTATGCAAACAGTTCTGTGGGGCACAAGGTTGCTCAAAGCCCAGACCAGACACCCTTCGCTCCGTTTGCACTCTCCAGAGGTCCGAGGGCTAAGTCCTGCGAGGTCATTCCTCTGGGATGGCAGCTCAGGCTCCAGGCCAAAGGAGAGCCGTTTATATTATTTTTGACAAAAACATTTGAATACCTTCCATTTTTTTTTCAAGAGTAGTATGTTTTAGGCTATATTTCATATACAAGAAGCCGTGTCCAAATTTATATCTATGCAGATACCCACACCATATCCAAATTACATTTGAACATTTCTTTGAGGTCTCCATGTACTTTTAATTGCTTTTGACAAGTACGATACCCTATAAATAAACATTTCCTCTTTTTTTTTTTTAAAGATATGGTTTTGCTCTGAACCCCCTTCCGCTAAAAATACGCTATTAAAAATAAAGTGGTTGTATCGTCTCCATTAGTTTTCTGTAGCATTCTGATCACAGAGAAGGAGCGCTTCTACTTCCTTCGAGGGCGTCTGAACAAGACTGAGTGTGTAGGTGTGAGGGTGCTGCTTTTGTGCCCGGGAGCCATTGAACACATCCAGGCTCTGAGTGTTCTTGTCACCAACACGACCGTCTTCACCAATCCCGAGGGAAAAGCCAGCTTGGTTCTCCTGGCATTTCTTCTGCCTTAGGGTCCTATTTACGACACAGACCCGTGTGCACGGTGCTATCTCATACCCATGCACTCCGGATCACTTTTTTTGTGTGGGGGCCGTGAGAACTGTGGCAGGAACCCACATGAAAAGACTTGGGTAACACTGCCGTGAGAAATCTTCGGGAAGACTCAACAGTTCTGATGACTTTCATGTTGCCATCTGGACTGTGGTCAATGTGAACGTTAACTCTTCATTCGTTTTCCTCGGTGTGGCGAGCACTGTTTGTGGTGTCAGATTAAACACCGAACAAGGGAAACCCCCCTGACCACCGCAGGCTTGATGGCCTTAAGCTGCTGAAAGGTCTGCCCGTGGGCTTCATAGGGATAACTCTCCAAGCCACTTGGAGTCAGAGGCTCCAGGAGATCCCAAACATTTGATCATCCTTGTTTTTGTTCAGTTTAGTGAAGCAAGTCCAAATAGTTAAACCTACCACCATGCAGGAGGCGGCTGCTCCGAAACCAGATGTGCTCGGGAGCTCAGGGATGCCCATGCAATCATGCTGTCTGTAGAGCCACTGCAGGTCTGCTTCCAGTGACAAGCATGCACACAACTTCAAGTTCAACTCAGCTGAAAAAATGCCTTAAGAATTGGTACCACGTTTTATCCACGTTTTTTTACCCCCTAGTAAGAGCTCCAGAAAGCACTCTGAGGGTTTGTGTGGGATTTAACAAGGAACGCTGTCAGGAGCACAGGGCTGGGGCGGGACTTCGTGGAGCGTCTGTCAATATCTCAGAGGTTGTCCCTGAGGTTGTCCCAGCGGCAGCCGGGGGCTGGGCTTGCCTCTTCACCAAGCACAGGGCCCCTGAGAAACAAGACGAAGGAAAGTCCTGCAGTGCGCACATAATTTGGGTGGAACTCGGGATTTGGAGGAGGATTTGTGTGGCACGCCGCCAATCAAGTAGAGTCAAGTGTGGGGGTGCCGGTCAGGTCCTGTCAGATGCCTCGGCCCTTCCCTAGTGCTCCTCCGACCTTGCCCCTGACGTTGAGGAGTTCTCTACAAGACCGACTGAGAAGTCTGGACCTGCCCCAGTTGTCCCGGAAATGGCGCGCCTTCCATTTGCAGTTACTGCTACTGTTTCCCACCGCAACGACCCTTTCTGTGGCGTGAGGAATCAGAAAGAGTAAGCGGGGTCTAAGGTGGACCCACGGCGAGGTTTCCGCTCACTCAGCTACCTACCTACCTGACGAACATCGACTGTGTGCCTTCTGCGGTGCAGCCATCGTGCTAAGTTCTGGGACCCCAAGCAAAAGCCAACCCAAACTGTGGAGTCTGTAGATGAGCAGACCTCCTGGGAACACAGGTGGGGCGGGACACGGAGGGGGGCAAGACGGAGGGGGGCGGG
>PVJL010011455.1:0-42801 GCA_004026885.1 Lyroderma lyra | reverse complement strand
TGAGAATTCTTAAAGTTTACCTCCTACCACCACCTTTTTAAAAAATAAGGGGCTTTAATTCATAATTGGAGATTTGGGGGAGGAAAAGCTAATGGAGAAAAATGAAAAAATACCCAAACTATTTTCCCTTGGAAATATTTTCAGATGTTTAAATATGGTAATGTGGAGTTCCCTGGTGGTGTAGCGGCTTAAGTCTTCCGCGCTGTCAATGCTGCAGCCTGGGTTCATTTCCCAGCCAGGGAACTACCCACATACAAAAAAAAAAAAAAAAAGAATAAATATGGTAATGTAAAGACTTGGAAGAAAAATTTAATATACTTAGATTTCATACTGTACCCAGTTAAGGCTTAAAGAAAAAAAGAGGAGAGAGGAAAATAATTATTAATAGATGGAAAACAGAATAAGACCCCAAGGTATCTAAGGAGAAAGGGTGGTGGTTTCCCTGGTGGTATAGTGGCTAGGCCTCTGGGCTTCAGGCGCTCCAAATGTGCCACCTGGGTTGATTCCCAGCCAGGGAACCACCCACGCCCCCACCGAAAGAGACAGAGACAGAGAGAAGGGAATAAGCCTCAAAGCATTTCTAAAAGAAGTCTCATTATCACCTCAGCTCACAGACTAAGAGATTTAGTCTTAACAGCTTTTGGGCATCTGAATGGTCAATTCTGATTAACTACAGTCGTTAATTTTTTAAACTATTATTTAGACACCAAATTTTATTTCAAAATGGGATATGAGACTCCCAGGGGAAGATACTAATAACAAAAATTAAGTTTTCAGAATAATTTAGTTCAAGACCATATCCAATACTTGAAGAATTTCCTCATCACTTTCATAGAGAATAATAAATTATTTTTAAAAGAGACCTTTTTTTAAAAATTGCTTCGAATTAAAATAGAGAACAGTTGTGTGCTCACTTCGGCAGCACATACACTACAATAGAGAACAGTCTTTTTGAGAGAGGATTGAGAAGATGGATACTACAGAACATATCATTCCATGATAGGTGGATATTGTTCATTAGATAGAAAAACAAATCTTAATTAAGAAACTACCATACTTCGTTTACATTTACTAAAAAGGAACAGAAAGTGAGTTTTTAAATTTTTAGTAACAAAAAAGAAAAACCATATGTGAAAACAAATTAGTAATTCATTCCATTTAGTTTTGTGAAAAAAGCAACAGTATCTTCTTTGAATGTGAGATGTTTTATCGTACTCTGATATCAAAAATGCGATTTCAAGTACAAGGTAATTCTTTCTTTACTATCTCCCTTATCATAGAAGCAGATTAGCTTGTTTTTCTTCTTTGAATAGAGTCTGTTCAGCTTTTAAAATACACCAAAATCTTGTAATTGCCATTATATGAGCAGTACTCATTGTAATGTGACTCCACTAACGTATTTGTTAGTGCATGCACTGTAGAATCCATCATATAGCTCTCTAAGACTTCAAATTTCTATAGTAAAATCGAAGAAGTCACTTGATGTATTCAGTGTTAACAAAGAAAAGGTACAGCATTCTAGGGATCTATAAGCCTAAAAGCACAAAGACATGACTTGTGGCTCATTCTGTTTAAGTGTAGTTGACTTCTGTTACCAAACACTCATTGGCTCCCTTCTATGGCATCTATTTAACAGCCATATGAGGTTTCCTTGAATTTTAGAATGCTTGAATTCCAGATTCCCAGTGATTCTAGGATTAACTGTATTGGGTAGGCTCTTCCACAGTCCTAGAGATAGAGCAGTCAGCTTGCACACACACTCCAAGCCTGGTAGTGAAGTTTATCCATCATGAATGCCAATCCTTTAGCAGCAAGTGCCACTATGTGGCCTTAGGAGTGATGTGGGAAAGGGTAACTGCTGGATTCTCTTGCTTCCTAAGATTCTGAAAGTTTACAATGCTGAGAGAAGACTCGAGAGCACCCTGCCTGCCTGAACCAAACATGAAAACAGGCCATGATGCTTCTCTCCATTTACTTTTCTAATTTTGACTTAACGAGGTCCACTTTCTTTAGCCAGAAAGGGAAAATCATCCTTGGGGTTTGAAATAGTAATTGTTTTTAAATCAAGAATAATATATAGGGAGTTCCCTGGTGGTGTAGTGGCTAAGGCTTCAGCACTGTCAACACTGTGGCCTGGGTTCGACTCCCATCCTGGGAACTACCCACATTTAAAAAAAAAAAAAAAAGAATAATATATAAAATTATATTAAAAATGAAATGATTCTGAAAAATGATGTTCTAGTCCCCTAAGTGCCCTGTTTTCCAGTAGAAAGGGAATAGAAAGATTATTCAATAATTTTTTTATATATACTTCAAAGCCAAAATTTCTATTTAAAATTTTCAAAACAATATAGAAACCAATGGAACTTTGTATCATTGATCAAAATGGAAAGAAACGATCCACATGCATATACCCCAGAATCCTGCATAATGGATATAGCAAATGTTAACTACAAAGGATGAGAGCTAAATTGAAGAAGAGAGTCTTACAGGTATTTTTAACTTAGTCAATTCTGCAGACATGGGTACCAAGTGAAAATGTGAACAAAAAAAGAACTAACCCTAGCCCCCAGGTCTCACTCTCTAGTCTGGGATGACAATTCCAAGCATATATTTGGAACCCCAGTCAAATGTCAGGATGAGTCACTGCACTATTAGAGTCTACTCTTTAATGTGTACTAATGAGGAGAGGTATTTTTTTACTTACTCTGGTCAGCATAATTTTTTGCTTTGAGTTCAAGTTGTCTTGTTTGAGATTCTAAAGATTCCACTCGGGTCTGTAAATCCTTTTTTTCCTGTTCTTGAGAGTCTTCAAATTCAATGAATTTCTAATAAAGAAGAAATGGATATTATTTTCATTAGAAAAATGAAATCTTCCCAGCCAAGAAACCACAAAAAAAAAAAAAAAAAAAATGAGCGAGTTCTCTGGTGGTGTAGTGGCTTAGGCTTTGGCACTGGCACTGTCAACGCTGAGGCCTGGGTTAGATTCCGAGCCAGGGAACTACCCACATTAAAAAAAAAAAAAAGAAAGAAAAAGAAAAAGAAAAATGAAATTGTTTTAACATCATCAACTCCAATGTTTCTGGGTATCAAGAATCAAGATTCCACATTAACTACTCAAAAAAAGCTCAGAATCACAAACAGGTTTATTTTTATTTTCTCTATAAAAAATTAAGTTTTAAAACTTCCAAATATATCAGGAAAAATATGACAAAATAATTTATGAGTGTTTCCACTTCATATAATAAGCATTCCAAAGGAAATACACATGTCCTACTCCAAACATATAAATTCTTTAACAGTACTATACTTGGATAGGCATCTAATTTCAAGACACAATTTTTGTACATAATTTTGTATATAATATGTACAACAAATAGAAATCAAAAGAATGATGGAACATCAATATATATTTGTTAAATGATTATTAATGACAGTCTTCTAGGTTACTAAAACCATGGAATTTAAACTGCTAAAAAGAAGAACATGAAGTATCTCCACCAATCAAATTTAATTTACTAAAATTGTTCTCATCAAGGAGATTATCTCTGAATCTAATCATCAAATCTCAACCCTCATCTTAATCACAGCACTTGACAACTGAGCACTCACTCCTCTTTAAAACATTTTATTTTCATTTGGCTTCCAAAACTTTTCCTTGTTTTCCTCTACTCCTCCACTGGCTGCTCCTTCTTGGTCTTCTTTATTGGTTCTTCATCTTCAGTTCTTTTTTTTTTTTTTTGAGGGGGGGGGCGTTCCCTGGCTGGGAATCGACCCAGTCCGCGGCGTTGAGAGCACCGAAGCCTAGCCACTACACCACCAGGGAACCCCTTATCTTCAGTTCTTAACACTGGCAAGCTCAATCCTTGGACAACTTTTTCTTTTCGCTGTTACTCTTATTCCCTGGTGACCTCATCCAGTTTCATAGCTTTAAATACTAACTATATGCTGACAACCTCCAAGTTTCTAGCCCAGTCTCTAGCCCAAACATGAAATCCAGATTTTTATGTCCAACTGGGCAACTTCATTTGCATGTCTAACAAACATCTTAAACTTAACATGTCAAAGCTTGCTCCTCCTGGTCTTACCTAAGTCATTTAAATTACTGTGGTCAATTGCTCCAGAGTCAGCTTTGACTCTTTTCTTTCTCTAATATCCAATCCATCAGCAAATCTACCTTCAAATCCAACCACTTTTCCTCATCACCACCATGACCCTGGTCCATACTACCATTATTCTACTGCTTGGATGAATTCAATAGCAGTAGCCTCCTAACAGGTTTCCTCACTTCCACGCTTGCCCTTCTACTGTGCATTTCCAATACAAAAGTTAGGATTTCAAAAGTAAGGCAGACCAGTTTGCCCTTCTGCTCAAACTCCTCTGATTGCTTACGCTCTCCCAAAGTCCTTACCATAGCTTTCCAGGGCCAATACAATCTACCATCCTCTTCTTTGATATCATCCTCTAGTACCCTTCCTCCTCTTCTCCCTGACTCCACACACTCCAATTCAAGCCTTCCTGCAGTACCTCAACACTCTAAGCCTTTGTACTTGCTTCCTACTGCCTGGAATCATCTCTCCAGATACCTAATGGCTCACTCCATCCTCACCTCCTTAAAAATCTTTATTTAAATATCACCTTCTTGCTAAGACTTACCTTGTCCACTGTATTTAATACTGCACTCCCCACCCCCTACTTCCCTTCCTATTTTTTTCCATAGCACTCATTCTCATCTAACATACTATAATATGTATTTCAGCAATTTATCTTACTTATTATCTGCCTTGCCTCACTAGAATGTAGGCTCCATCCAGGAGGGCGGGAATTTTTGTTTTTGTTTGCTGTTTTAGTCCCAGTGCAAAGAATGTTGATGGCACATAGCAGGTGCTCGGACATTTGTTAAACAAATGAATAAACACATGAAAATAACTGAGTAAAAACCTGAAACTCATATAGAAAAATGCCGAGTTCACAAAATACTTCGATATCACTAAAAACACCCTAGTTTTAATATAAAATTTTTTGTCTCTTACATTGTTTATACGCCCTAAAACATTTCAGTCACTGTAGTGGACAGTTTTTTGTCTGCACACATTGCATTCCTTTGAAGAACAACTTCTTCCCAGTTTCATGCTAATCTATTCAGCCCATGCAAATCAATAGGTCCCTAGGGGTGGGCACATGACTGGAACCAGATGGGTCAGAGTCCACTCTGGGATATCTGCCAGTTATTAAGAAGAATACCTTTCTTCCACTGGAATCACCCTATATTCTGCCTATTTTTCTCAGGGGCTCAAAGACACCTTAAGTTCTTCCATAAACTCCGCATTTATAACCCTGGCCCCTTTCCTATGAAAATATTCCATATTTCTGAGGTTATTTAGAAGCCTCAAACAGCTATTGTTTATTTTTCCAGAATATTCATCTAAAGATGACTATATGTAAAGGGAATCAAGGTTATAGGAAATATAAGAAAAGAGGCAAACTTGACAAATCTTTCAAACAAATCATTCATTCATTCATGAAGTGTCTATGGTTACTTACGATGTGCCTGGCACTTGAAACAAGACTGTCAGCACCACGATAACCCTGCCTTCCAAAGGTGTTTATGGGCTACAAACTGAATACAGGCAGATGATATAAAGTCTGCAGTGAACAGAAAACCATCAACTATATAACAGGATGTTGCTGATGAAGTATGAGTAAGTTATTTCAACATTTTGCCTGGGGATACAAGCAAAGACTAAGTAAGAAAATGTAATTATTTTTTAGTCTGTTTTGAAAATGATGCTACCTTGGCTATCTGAACTACTATTATCTGGGTAAGTAACCAGAAATTCTTATTTTAAGTTTCTGTTAGGCTATGAATGAAATGTTGTTTTAAAGAACATACAGCAGATGTTTACCAAATGGCACTTAAAATGCTATGCTACTAAACTCCTAAGAAAAAGCTTTACCGCTAACAGGAGTAGGGTGGAGGGTGGGGAAAAGGGGTGACTGCAGTGTGATCTAAGAGTACAAGTTTCCAGTTACAAGATGAGTAAGTTCTAGGGATGGAATGGATGGCAGCATGGTGAGTACGGTTAATAATACTACTGTATTGTATGTTTGAAAGTTGGTAAGACAATAGACTTTAAAAGTTCTCACCACAAAAGAAAAATTTGGTAACTGTGAAGTGATGGATGTGTTAACTAATGTTATTGTGGTAATCACTTTGCAGCATACATATATAGGCAACCCCTGCAAAACACGGCACTTCTAGAACACAGTTCAAGAATTGGGTAAACCCTCGTACAACATGGCATCCTAGGATACGGTTTGAAAATCAGAGAAATTCCCGAACAACATGGAGCATAATGAGACCTTTTAAGAGCAAAAAATACCACGTCTCATTCAAAATTAGGAAAATCTCCAAACAACACGGAGCATAATAACAGCTTTTAAGAGCAAAAGATATCTCATTTGAAAATTTTCATTCAAGCGTGGGTATCTTATCAGATTTGACTGCTAAAAGCAAGCAATCTAAAATAACAGACTTTTTGCAAAAAGTACAGAATAGTCAAGATTATGCTAAAGAAAGTTCAGAGGATGAAGATATCTTGTCAAAAAGAAAAAACCCTCAGTTAATGGTGCTTAGTAGTGATGACAAAGAAAACATTATTTAATACATACTAATATGTTATTTTTTTGGTGAAAACAGCTTTCATAAAGCTATTTCTCTTAATTATAAAAATGTAATAGTACTTTTTTTTTTCATTTGCAGAACCTAACCCCCTTTTACATACTAGTTTTTCCTTTAAGGTAACAAGGATTTGCATAACACAGCATTTTAGGAACCTAACAACCGGGTTATACAGGGGTTGCCTATACATATTTGTACACCTTAAACTCACACTGTTATGTGTCAACTATTTCTCAATAAAGCTGGGGGAAAATAACTAACTTGACTATTATTCTGCTCATTCCAAACTCCTTTCTGACAGAGAAGAAACATCAAATGGACACAGAGTTTCGTGTCTGCATTGTTTCTTGGCGACTCAGTTTGGCTACAGAAGGGCCTGAATAATCCATAAGTGTTCAGCAGTAACTACTATATGCTTACTCTACAATCATGACTCAGACCTACCTAGATGGTTCAAGCTTCAGAATTTTTCATTTTATTACAACTGGAACCTTAAGTAAATACAGCAGAAGGAAGAGAGATTTTTTTTCTTCAAAATTGTGACAGTTCTTGAAAGGGCAGAGCTATTTATCACCAAATGGAAATCCCTTGTTTCTGCAGTTTCCCTTCACAGGAAAGGACTGACAATAATGAAAATATTCCACAGCAAATTAAAGCAGAAAACTTAGAGACTGCGAAACAAACTGCTTTCTCTCAAAGGCTATGTTCTTTCCTTTCCTATTCTAAACAGACATTTTAAGCTTTTTGGAATCATAAACTCCTTTGAGGATCTTATGAGAATAAATCCTTTCCCCAGGAAGGTAAATATCTAAAACACAAACTATGCATTCAATTTCAGTGCATCTTGAAGTTCTGCAAAATATCAGAAATGATTTTCCTCTATTTATGAAAATTGTAAATGTTCATTTTATTTGTCCATAGTATTTTAATACATTTCTACTTTTAAATACCGTTTTTTGATTTTATGGTT
Source organism: Lyroderma lyra (assembly GCA_004026885.1). Lineage (NCBI taxonomy): Eukaryota > Metazoa > Chordata > Mammalia > Chiroptera > Megadermatidae > Lyroderma > Lyroderma lyra. The sequence goes on along the minus strand of PVJL010011455.1, from coordinate 35,149 downwards.
GTTAATATGGATTTCCAATTTTATTATTTTTGAAAAGCATCATCAGGATCATAAAGCTTTCATAGAAATAGTTATACTCTACATAAACCCAAGGTAACTATTGATTTTTTTATATTATTTATATATATATTTAAATTCTCCCTGCTCTTTAAAATCACTATTTAAATGTGTATTATCACATCTTGGTTGGGAAATGTACAGCTGCTACCTAATCACTATTACACAACAAAAATAAATATTCCTCAGTTCTGGTAAAGCATGTTAACAGATCATACAGAGCACTCAAAGACTACTAAGATAAACATGTAATAGCCTTCAAAAAGTAATCAAGGAAAACAAACAACTAAAATTTTCTAAATTGTTATCCCAAGAAAAAATCTGCCAAAAAGGCTCGTTTGGGACCACTGTTTTGTGAAATATCCCTGATGATATAGATAACCTTGGGAACATTAGTTGCTTTTGGGTATAATATGTCAGGAGACAGAACACTGATGAAAAGTACAAAAAAACTTCAGAAAATGGCCTATATGGCACTAAGCAATAATGTGAAAATAAGAAACACTAATATAATTTAAGAAAAAGAAAACTGGAATAAAAATAGAGAAGGTGCCATGAAATTCAATCAGATGTCAAAATGGGGCTCTTGGCAGAAAATGGTTTGGATCCATGATCCTAACAAGAATACCCTTTTCTGGGTGGCGGTGGGGGAATGGAGTATAAGGAGGTAATGAGAACTGCTTCTTTTTCTACACCTAAGTGTCTCATAATTATAGAGAACATAATTAGGCAACCAGTGACATGGGTTACACTAAAAAGAAAGTTCTCCAATAAGCCTTTTCACTTCTATGCTCAGAGATCCTAGGTGGGCTAGAAGTACATGTGAGTACTGCTGAACCTTATTAATAGCTTTGTAGACTACAAACATGACTTAATCTTAAATTTTCAAGTCTTGGAGTTCCCTGATGGTGCAGTGGCTTAAGGCTTCGGCGCTGGCGCTGTCAGCGCTGCGGCCTGGGTTCGATTCACGGCCAGGGAACTACCTACATACAAAAAAAAAAAAAAAAAAAAAAATCAAGTCTTCTTAATTTACTTTAAAGAAACACGTCTGCTTTCTAACTTACACAAACTGAGATAATATAAAAATAGGTACATAGCCCATTCTGTCACTTTCTAGTCAAAGAAAAAAACTGTCACAATTAAATAAAACCATACACCTATTTACAATGACTGTTCTCCAGATGTCAGCAGAAGTATAGGCTAGGGAATTAGGCAGTATAAAGATATTACAAATTATTAAGTAATGTCATAGATTTACTCAAATAACATATTAAATATATAACTATGAATAACCCATAACTGTTCAGCTATAACTACTATATGCTTACTCTACAATCCATCCACCCAATCCAAGCACGTATTTCATGATAGCCATCCAAGAAAAAAGTAAACAGTCAACAATATAACATGCTAATAAGTACTATAATGAAAGCAAGTATACAGGACAAAAAACATAGAGAAATAAGTGACTAAATCTACTTTTAAAAAGAGAAGCCATTTCAGGAGACTCTGAAAGAAACGGTTAACCTAATAAAGTGGGGTGAAGACATTCCAGGGAGAGGTAACAGCAAGTGCAAAGGCACAGAGGCATAAAGGTCATGGCATTTCTGGGGAATACAATTTGCAACTGAAATTTTAGTAGTTGATGAGAGGGTAAACCATTCGCCAAAGAATAAATTGAAAATCTCTCCTTTGATTCACAAAAGGAGTAAGTGGCAACATTTCACTCATTCATCCTTCCTTTCAACACAACTTGAGTGCCTGCTGTTCTACATATTCTATGGTTCTGGGAATGTAGTAGGTTGTAAGACAGCCTTGATCCCTGTTCCATCGCTTGAAATTTAGCAGAAGCAAACAGACATTAAAAATGGATTTATAAAGATCTCAAATAATTCACCAGTCACCTAATTTGAGATTAATGCTGATAAGGGATGACTGGTATTTCTATTACTGCCTAAATGATACCAACATGGGATAACAAGGCTTGTACAATGACATGAGTCTTGCAAGACATTCTAAAATGAGGAGTTAGCAGTTCAAACTCTGAATATGAAATAACATAGCTCAAGTTCACTCACAATTCAACCACACTGTAAGCACATGTGACATAAGAAATAGTACAAGATATCAAAAAAGCGTGTAATAGGGAACTAACTTGATAGATACTCAGGGAAGACATTCTTGAGACATTTAAACTCAAGCCTGAAAGATAAAAGTTCATCAAGCAAAGAGAGGTTGAAAGAAACCAAGGATGTCCAGGATGGCCAAGCTTAGAGACATGGGAGAGAGAATGACCTGAGATGAGACTGGAAAATAGATAAGGACCGAATCATACAGGGCCTTGCAGGACAGTGGGTCATATTAAGTATGCTGAATTCGGGGGGTTCCCTGGTGGTGCAGTGGCTAGGCTTCGTTGCTCTCACCACCACAGCCTGGGCTCAATCCCCGCTCAGGAAATCAACCAAAACAAAAAACAAAAAACAAAAAACAAAACAAAAACGCTGAATTCTACTTATACTTTATTTTTATTTTTTTATTTTTTCTACTCATACTTTGAAAAGCTCAATCTGTGAGGATATAGAGAATGCAATGGGGTGGGAGAGAGAAGGGAACAAGAGTATCTGAAGGAAGACCAAAGATTATCATAGCAGCCCAAATTAGAGATGAGTATGAACAGTGGCAGTGAAGATGGAGAGACAAGGATATTGTGAAGATAAAATAAACAGGATTGGAACTAAATGAATGTAATGGGGACGAGAGAAGAAAAGGTGAAGAAAAAGTTTAGATTTCTGGTTTAACTAATGGTGCAGATAGTAGTATAGTTTATCTAGGATGAACAGCTGGAGGGAGGTATGGGCAATGGAATAGAATTGATTTTTAGCATCAAGGTGAGCTACCTGTCAGGTATTAAGTACACATATGGAATATTTGTAAAAAATGCATCAAATTATTTATAGTATAACTGATACAAACCATCTGAAATTTAGCAATGTAGATCAAAGTCCTTAAAGAATGTATGAAAGAAATGTTATAAAAAAAGTGTTACCTTTTTCATACATTCCTTAAGAGCTTTCATACAAATGTGATATATAGGGTAAAGCTACTTTTAGAAACTGGAGGAATAAACACGCAAAAGAAGAGGTGTGGAGGAATATATTAAAGTGCTGGTAATGACTGTTAGTGTGGTGGGATTTAAAGTGATTTTATCCTCTTTAAATAGCCTTAAGCAGTCTAAAATTGATTTTTTTTACATGGATCATTCACATATTTTAATATAATAAAGGGGGAAAATACAAACTACAGACCTACAATGGTAGCCTAAGAGCTAAATCTTAATACATTTGTATTTCACCTTAGATGAGTTTAACATATCAAGCATTAATATTACAATTTATCTGATCAAAATTTATTATGGGCATTTTTCTGAATGTAGTTAATCAAAATCAATTTCTGAAATGGGATGTTGAGGGAGAAGAAAATCAATGTGAAGAGATAATTCCATTTTAATTATATACGATTCACGCTATACACCATGGCAGTACATACAAGAGTGATATATTTCGGGACTAGAATTTAGAAGTGTGGATCTAGTCCAAAAAGCCTACAGAAAGACTGTACAAATAGAAACATTTTATAGACTTCATTTTTCCTGGTGTTTTACAGGTATTTACAAAAGACTTTCCAGTACAAGTAGATTTCCTTTTATTGCTATAATTTGCATGTAACAGTATTTTTTTTTTTTTTTTCTTTTTGGTATGTGGGTAGCTCCCTGACTGGGAATCGAACCCAGGCCGCAGCGCTGACAGCACCACCGCTGAAGCCTTAAGCCACTACACCATCAGGGAACTCCCTGGAAACATTTTGAAAGAAAAAAACAAATGAATGCTCACAAGAAGCCTATGGGCATTCATAACTGACTTAATGTGACTTAACTTCTTGCCAGTGGCTTAACTTTAAAGTTGGTCACTATAACATTCAGTAAATGAGCTTAGGACAATATCGAAATCAAGGTGGAAGGGGAGCAATTTTTCAAATTATGAAACCCTCCTTCCCCTGGAAAATTCTGGTTATTTCACCCCAGTATAGCAGTTTGTCAGCTCCCTCCAGTATGTTGGTGTAGGGTGCATATCTCCCCCCTGCCCTTACCTCCTCTGTCCCTCTGTCTGTTGCGCTCTCTTTATGTCTCTCTCTCACACACACTTTGTGAAAAAAAGTATTGGGTGGGGAGACGGGAGTAAGAGCCCATGAATGGGCTTTTGAACCTGTAAGAGTATGAGAAACACATCTTAACTAGATAGCCCTTTCCCCTCTCAATAACTAATTGGCCAGCAGCAACACTGACGTAACTTCAGATGGAACTCTCCTGAGAGCAACCAGACACTGGTTTAAAAAAAAAAAGTTAGACAATACAGACTTATGTCAGGACCTAAAAAGAATAAGCTTTGTGATGAAGCAAAATGGTTTCAAGTCCAGATGGCTTACAGGGGCTGTTCCGCCCCACTGTTCTGAAGGAAAACAAATGAATACTTTGAAAAGCAAGCTCCTGAAGTTCAAAAAAATAAGCCCCTAGAAGTTGTTGCTTATTAGAGTAAAGATTCAAGAGACAAAAAGAAGAAGGAAAAAACCCCTTAACCTAGTAACTCTGACTACAGTAGCTGTCTAAAAAATAACACCAGGGAGTTCCTTGGTGGTGTAGTGGCTAGGCTTTGGCGCTATCAACACTGCAGCCTGGGTTCGATTCCAAGCCAGGGAAATACCCACTTAAAATAAATAAATATAAATAAAAAATAAAAAATAAATAACACCACTCAATAAAAGGCCCACTTATTGCTAAATATCCATCAAGATATTATCCTCTCCTCATTTACTCTATAGAGTGGGAGAAGAAAAATATTAAATAATTATTGTTAAATTCAGTTAAGTTCAGTTAAATCTAATTGCTTTTCAGTGTTGTATCTTTTAAAAATAAAATAAAAGACCATATTAAACAATGCCTGAGGAACGTGTTTTCCTACCCTCCAAATCCAAATGTGTTAACTTTTTTTTTTTTGCTTTTTGGTATGTGGGTAGCTCCCTGACTGGGAATCGAACCCAGGCCGCAGCGCTGACAGCACCAACGCCGAAGCCCCAAGCCACTACACCACCAGGGAACTCCAACTTTTTCTAATACAAATGATTCTGTTTCTTCAAAATTAATGAGCAAGGGAATGAAAAAGAAAAGGAGAACTGTTACAGATTAAGAGAAACCTAAGAAACATATTAGACCAAATACAAATATGTGGACCATCTTGTTTCCAATATGAGTGAAACAAACAACTATAAAACTACATTTATGAGACAACTGAGGTAATATGAACACTGATTAAATGTTAATAAGGAATAATCATTTATAAATTTTAGGTGTGATTTTTTTAAACTCTATCTTGTAAAGATACACTGATATGCAGTCTTTATCTACTTTAAAATTATGGTGCAAATGCTAAGGGTACTGAAATAGGAAGAACACGTGGAAAAGTACTGGCTTTATGTTTATAACTATTAAAATAGAGTAATGGAGACATGGGAGTTCATTATTCTATTCACTCTACTTTAATACTTGGATCTTTCCATAATAAAAAGCTAATAAATAACTTGAAATAGAATTATTAGAGGCATTTAATATGACAAAATTTTATAAGAGCTTCCTATCATTAGAAATCAAATATGCACAAAGGGGCATGCACAAGCATATTCACTGATGCAGTATTTGTACGAGTTCAAAACTGTAAGATAATTTAAATGTCCATCAATAACAGGAGATAAGAAAATATGATAGATCCATTGTATGAAAACTATGTCATTATTTAGGGAATTGGGGTGAGAGTGAGGCTGAAAACATGGAGGATGAATGGAAGTCTAAAATCACTAGATAGTAAAATCACTACTAGGTCCCCAGCGCAATCCCAGAACAGCCAGGTGGCCCTCCTTGCTCACCTACACAGAAGACAGGAAGTTCATGTCCTGAAGAAACACAGTAGGTCAGATTCCATAATCGACTAGGGGATATCAGGCACAGCCAGGTGCCAAATGAAAAGGAAGGAATGAAGTAAAAATCTATATATCAAACAGTAATCCTGACAGCCCCCTTTCCCTTCCTGCCCACTCAGATTCCCATGATAACTAGGCTTATCTACTACCTGCCTCCCTCCACCCATGAAGAGATATATTTCTTTGGAAAAACTATGTCTCTGAGTAAAGGCCAGGGGGTACTGAAATCTGGGTTCCCAATAGGCAATAAACTGCATACAGGCACACAAAGCTTCGAGCCTGTCTTTTTTAGTGTCTCACTCTTAAAACATGAAGGGATAATTAAGGGTTATCATGTGCTTGAAGCACCAACCTGAAAAAGAGACCAAAACTGTTAAGAAAAAAAGTGGGGGGCAGTGGAGGGGACTCTGAGGAACTAGACAAAGCAGAGAACAAATGAAAACTATAATTTATATAGTCAAGGGACCAAAGAAAAGTCACTGCATTCATGAAACCAGAACAGTATGCTATTTTTAAAAAGAGGAGGGGTAGAAGAGTGAGAACAAGGAATAGCTCTTGGAAATTATAGAAGTATGAAAATTAAAAAATTTAGCACTTATCCCGTCTTTGGGGTAACCAAAGAGTTGATGAGGGGGAAGTTTTCCTCTATAAGAAAATTTAGCTAATAAATGCTAAAGGATTAATTGAGTTAGAATAGCATCATTTCCTAATCCTTAATGAAATAATAGGGACTGTTCAGTCCCTATGCAGATTTTCCTGGTAGTCCCATAAGCAATTTTGAAGACAGGATCCAAACAAAGGCCCTATGTTGCTTTTGGAGGATACACCTCTTAGCTCTCTTTTAAACTACAGATTTCCTGGGCCTTTTCACCCAATAGTCTTAGCAGCCATTGGTGATCATGAAAGAATACGACAAAAACCATCGTAAAGTAAAACTCGGATCTAGCCAGACAACAGGAAGATGGTTTCTGGGGGCTAGGAGAAGGAGAGAACTGGAGTTATTGTTTCATGGGTATGGAGTTTCAGTGTGTGATGATAAAAAGGTTCTGGAGATGGAGGGTGGTGATGGGTGTACAACAATGTGAATGTACTTAATACCAACGAACTGTACACTTAAAAATGGTTAAAATAGTTCAGTTTTATGTCATGTATATTTTACCACAATAAAAATATATTTTTAAGGAAAAAAATATGGTGGCAACTATATGCAGTGAAATTTTCACAGGAAGAAAAAAATCAAGTTTGTCTTCTTTTTTTACATGCAGTCTGTTGGGAATATGAACATTTTCATTTTAAAGTCAACAATATTTAATACTATCAATTGACTAATATCACCAAGAACCATAACCACACTTTTCATACTTTCATAACCATACTTTGAAGAAAAAGACTGAAGAACCAAAACATTATCATACCTGTTTTAATGAAAAATGTTTCTAGGGAGGGGAAGCTAAATATAAGGTGATGGAAAGAGAAGTCACATTAGGTGGTGAACTTATTATACAACAAGTTGACAATGCACTGTAGGATTGTATGCCTGAGACCTATGTAATCCTTGCTAACAGATGTCACCCCAATAAGTCTAACAATAAAAATTTAAAAAGAAAGAAAAATGTTTCTACAATTTCATATATACCTACCTCCTCAAAATGGAACATACTAGAAAAAGTGGAGCCTTTTGTTGGTAAGAATCATCATTTTGAATCACTGTGAATCACGATTATAAGCCATACTGCATTATAGTGTGTGACAGCTTCAAGATAAAATCTAAATTTGACAACACTATCCTTTACTTTCTGACCTGTGATTACCACCTATTCAACCTCAATTCCTGCCACTCCCTATGGGGCAGGAGTGCTAGTATTATTATTTAAAGAACATATGGAAAACTAACATTTACTACTTAAATATATCGAAAAAAGAAATGCCATGTTTCTGTAGCTTCTGAATAGGTCACATACTTTCAAGCCTCACCACATACTTTGGTCCTGTGACCCATAACCCAGTTAAATGCCACCCTGTCTGTGAAGCCGCCTCTCAGTTGAGTTAGGCTTGCAGCAACTTGTACACACAGTACTTGTTTATAATGTCCACCTAAGGCCGCCCTAGTTATTTACATTAGCCTCCTCCTCTAGACCATGAGCTCCTCAAGGGCAGGACCCTGGACTATTCATTCTCGTACCCCTACTCTGCGCACCAAGTATTTAATTAACATCTAATTTATAAATGAATAAATGGGGTGGGTATATAGGTAGGTACATATCAGACATATAGGTAATGTTTAGTACATATTAATTAAATGCCTGAAAGTTTGAAAAGCTCAATTTTCCTGTATAATCCTTGCAATAATCCTATGAGGTTGTCACTTTTAATATCCCTATTTGGGAGTTCCCTGGTGGTGTAGTGGCTAAGGCTTTGGCGCTGTCAACACTGTGGCATGGGTTTGATTCCTAGCCAGGGAACTACCCACATAAAATTTAAAAATCCCTATTTACAGATTAAGAAATTGAGGCTTGGTATTAAGAAACCTGCTCATGATTATTACATAGCTAGGAAGTTAACACAGCCAAAATTTGAACTAAGGCAATCTGACCCTATTGCCCTTGCCCTTGCCCCTGACCACTGTACTATACTGATTTTTATAATTTTCAAAATCTGGCTTCATTCACAGATACCTGCCATTTGTTATGTGTAAGTACTTATCTCTAACAGATACCCTTTTAATTTGCTGTTTATAACCTGCTGAGGGCTAAGAAACTATTTTATTTAAAATAAAAGTAAATAAGTACTTTGCCTTTAAATGTTTCTTCAATAGGCCAAGATCATGAACTTTACTGCAAAGTTCAAGACATTCATTTTAGCTATTCAAAAATCTTTGTTCACTTTCTGGCCCTCAGCTAAGTAAGAAATGATTAAAATTGAGTAAATTAATTCCTATCTCAGCATAAAAGTGTTTTTTAAAGAGTTAAAATGAAACAGAGCCACAAATGAGTAATTTCTGTCAAATATTTCCCAAATCACATCAAACAAGTTCAAGTAGACTGTTTTCATACTAGACAAACAACAGTCTTTTAAAAAAGTTACCCTTCTGGTTTTACAGAAGCCTGTTTATTTGATTCCACACTTCTGTGCAACCTGTTTAACTTTTTAAAAGGTATTTGTTTTTGAATAGGTAGCAGTAACAAAAAAAATGAGGCTAGGATAACAAGTAACTGAAAGAAAATTCAAATTGAGGATTTGATAATTAAAATTTGATAATTAAAATAATTTATATCATAATAGCCTAAGCAGAGGCTTTTAACCAATATACAATTCAATGTCTAAGAAATAAGTTACTATTCATTAGAGTGAATGTTTCTTCAAATATAACTGCTGTTTTACTAACCATTTTATTTGTTACTGTAGGATACTACTGCTGTATCCAATTAAAAGTATTTATCTAAAGATTCTGAGCAAATAGTTAAAATTGTTTTGGTACTTAACCTTTATTTTTGTAGTAATTTTATTCAGTTAGACTCATTTCTCAACAATAATTTAGAAACAAATATTTGTGGCTAAAACGAGTAAGCAAGCATACAACAGAAAGCCACTAAATTTAAAAGAATCAGAGAATCGTGGTACTAACATGATTTTAAGATCACCTAGCCTAACCTTTCCAAATGTAGAAGTAATCCCTCAATACTTCTGACAGTAATTCCAATGATCCTAATATCTTCTTTTTTTCTTTTTTTCACATCAGATGGGTAATGTGTCAATGTCATAACAAGGTCTGAGGGAGGTACATCTCACATAAGAGCGTGAACACTCATTTATCATGCTTATGAATTACAAAAGAATCTAATCTTAATATTTCAATTCTTAAAATGCATAAATATTTCTAGAGTATCTACTATGTATATGACCATGTAGACAAAGTGTCAGCAATAACCATACTCAGGAGAAGTCAAGATTCTTCTGTATTTGTAAAAGTGAAAGGATTTATTGAAGAACTTTCTTCTTTTGGCAGTGTTAGCATAACTTGGCACCAACAATACTTGTAAGTACAATAACTTGAATGCACAAAGGAGAACTTTAAATAGTTAGGTTTAGAAATTTGACCTTTAGCATATTCATCCATCCATCCAACCAATCAACAAATAGTATCTATTAAATACCTACTGCATCCCAGTGGTTTAGTGGAATGAAAGCAATAAGCTAGTTTGATACAACACTGGAGGTGCTATGAGAGAGGAAGATATGAAATGGGCACAATCCATACTTGGGTGTTCATAAAAGGCATCCCAGAATCGAATCTGAAAGATGAAGAACGTTAGCTAGGCAACAGAAGAGAAGAGAGAGTGCCAATCCAAGCGGCAGCTTTTAAAGCCCAGACAGGGTACTTTTCACAGAACAAATGCAAGGTGTTCAGAATGGCTCAGAAAGGAAAGGATGAAGCTGCTAAGATAAGGAGCAGCCAGGTTTAATAAGTCTGGTATATTAGGTACTTCAGTCATCTCAAGAACTTTAAGAGAGTTCCCTGGTGGCCTAGTGGCTAGGCTTCCGCGCTCTCAACGCTACGGCCTGGGTTCGGTTCCCAGCTGTAAAGTTTGGATATATCCAAATGAACATTTCCATCAGCTGACTGTGGCATTCAAGTTTACCCCGTACATGTTTCTGTAGTTTCGTGTTTTTCAAGAATGAATAACAATAGGAAATTTTTGTACTTTAATGTAATCATTCGCTTTAATAAAATGTGCTGCCTTAATTGTATTTACTTAAAAATATACTGTAATTATTATAAAATTGTTATTCAGTGTGAAACTGTTTCAAGGACTTTGCTCCAATTACAAGATTTTTTAATGTTTTCCTGTGGCTTGTACTATTAACAACAAAGATGTTTTATATGCCATACTGTGAAACATTTTATAATAAAATTTTTATGTCATCAATGCCATTAGATTCTAATTTATCTGTACTTAAATCTAATTGATGCCACTTAGTGTGTTTTGAGTATTTTTTGTTAAAATTCAATATAATGGTAATTTTATTACCATAACAAAAATTTAAAATATTAATAAAAATAATGTCATTTATATACAAAGCAGCTCAAAATGTTATTATTAAATGCATAAAATACTCAAAATATCAACTTTTTATTTTTTGTGGCTTTTTGACACATTTTTGAAAAAAAACAAGTCAATGCAATGCAGTGAAAAGGTTAAGGAAATGATTCAATCAGATTTATATTTTGGAGATCTGGGTACACTGTGATGGGCAGTTAGTTTATAGGTTGACAATACTAGAAGCAGATAGATTAATTATGGACAGTTTTAGTCATCCATTCATTTATTCAGAAAAATTCACTGGGTATTTCCTATGTGCCAGACACTGGTATACAGTCAAAATGACACAAAGTTCCAACTCTATGGAGTTTGGATTCAGGGCAAGAGATGTAAGTGACCTATATCAGAGTAGCAGAAAGGTATTTGGAAAGAAAAATATTTCAGAATTATTTAAAAGTTAGAAACAAAGGAAATTAGCAATGGGGATGAAGGAGAGAGAAGAGTTAGGATGACAATCAGGTATCTAGCCAGGTGAATAATAGTATTATTCCTCATGAAGATAGAGAACAGAGGAGGGACACACTTGGGAGATGAATTGAGTTTTGGACGTGGGACACCTTCATGTCCGATAAACAACAAAAATATGGATCTGACACCCCAGAAACAGATCTAGACTTAAAGTTCTTAACAGGCTGTCAGCTCTAAGAGGAAAGAATCTTGTGTGTTTTATTGACCACAGTACCAGGTACACAGTAGACACTCAATAAGTATTTGTTAAATAAATGAGATAGACATATTGGAATAGTCACCAAAGGTAACTGAACTCATGGGAACGGATAATATCAGCTAGGCAGTGTGTGCAGAGTGGAAACCTAAGAGGACCTTAGAAAAGAGACAAGGAATACCAAAAATGAGAAAGAGGAATCCAGAGAGTAGTCAAATAACTAATAGTTTGAAAACCAAGAGATGTCAAAGTCACAGAACCAAAATACAATGTTTCTTTCTTTCTTTTTTTTTTTTTTGGTATGTGGGTAGTTCCCCGGCTGGGAATCAAACCCAGGTCGCAGCGTTGACAGCGCCAGCGCCGAAGCCTTAAGCCACTACACCACCAGGGAACTCCCCTCTTTTTTTTTTTTTAAGAGTGCGAACACAGTCCCCCACTACCACAAATTATGCAGACGAGTTTCCCACATTTGGGGAAATCTCAGGGGTCACATCCGGAGTGCAATGGATGAGCCTCGTCCTGGGAAAACCACCTTCATGATCATGGGATCTCCCCTGACAGGTAAGTATAAAAAATACAATGTTTTTTAAAGGAGTGACCAAAAGAGTCAAATGTTGCTGTGAAGTCAAGTACAAGAAGGAATAAGACTGAAAACAGAAGAAATGCATTTATTTGCCCTACTTGTTTTGCTGAATTTTCAAGAATAGTAATGTTTCAGATCTAAATAATTACTCTTAGGAATTATTTCCTTCATGAGCAGCTACCATTTTATAAACTTGTTTGTTCCATTTAAAGTGCCCACCTCTTTACTCTTTATCACATCATCTTTTTTATTCTGCATGATATCTATCACAATCTGTAATTAAGTGGTTTGCTTATTTTTTATTACAATACTATAAACTCCAAGAAAGCATGGGCTACCTTCCTTGTCTGTCTTGTTTGTGTTACATCCCCAGAGCTTAGAATAGTGCAAGACTCAATAAACACATGTTCTTTCTGATCATCTATATGCCCGTTTATCTTTCTATCTACCTATAGGAATGGGATAAGGTAGAACGAGATCATGGAGTTTCCTCTTAGCCCTTAAAAATAACTCCAGGAAGAGCAAATGAAAATATATTTTAAAGGACAATAACAGAATCCAGAATCTCAAAAATCCCAGACCTATTCCCTGTATGGAATCCAATTAGCAGAACCTCAAATTATAAGTAAAAAATTCTTCTCAGTCTCTATAACCCTAGTAAAACACGTAAGCAGTCAGAAACAAAATATCCTAGAAAATATATAATACTAAAAAAAAAGGTTACTAAAGAAAACATTAAATGTAGGGTCAGTTTCTCAGTTTATGTGTATCTCACTTTCAAAGGGAAAAATAATCTATTGTTAAATTTATTTGGGTAACATTGGTGAGACAAAATTACATAGGTTCCAGATGTATAATTCTACAAGATTAAATCAGTTTTATAAGTCTCAGATTTAAGTTTCTTATAGAAAAGTAGCTAAACTACAAACAATCATTTTTTCCCTTTCCAGATGAGTGACATTAGTTTACCACAAAAATATTAACACCTTACTCATTTCTGACATACTATGCTCTTAAAAATTAATTCAGGAGTTCCCTGATGGTGTAGTGGCTTAAGGCTTCAGCGCTGGCGCTGTCAGCGCTGCGGCCTGGGTTCGATTCCCAGCCAGGGAGCTACCCACATACCAAAAAGAAAAAAAAAAAAAAAAAAAAAAAAAAAAAAAAAAAAAAAAAAAAAAAAAAAAAAATTAATTCAGATGGAATATAAGATATTAGATAATTTTCTCAAATGTAAATAATATTCTGTTTATGTGGTAGAATGTGCTCATTTTTTATGAGATCAGTGCTTTAAGTACTGATGGATGTAGTGTTATTACATCTGCAGTTTACTTTGAAATAGTTAGCAATTTAAAAATGTGTATATATGTTATGTGTAGCTTATATGTATGTGTATGCACATACGTAGTATATACATACACATATGTAGGTAGAGAAATAAAATTACTACTGAATCTAGGTAATAGATATACAGATGACTGGTATACTTTTAGCTTTTCTGTATGTTTGAAAATTTTCCTAATCAAATGCTGTGGGGTATATTTACTGAAAAAGTTGACTGACCTTAAAAAAAATAAAAACAGTACTTTTAAAGTTCCTAATAATAATTCTATATCCTAAAATTGGAAAGTTCTCTGCTGCATTGATTAACATAAATTCCCACGGTTCAGTTCAAACACTTTGGGGGCACCTATTATGCCAAACTTCTAGACACCAGAATTCCTAAGTGGATAAACAGTCTTGCATTCAAACTAATAACTAAATACTGAAGGGCAAGATTTCAAAATGTATAGAATTTACACACATATGTTTCTAAATATCAGCGTACTGATTAGACACATTACATGTATTATTAAACCCGGTCTATGTTGGTATTTTTAATCTCAACCTAATAATTTATTTACATAACAGCCATATTCATTTCTAGTGCTGAGCACAGCAAGGTATTTTAAAAACAACTCAGCTATTAGTTAACCAAACAAAAGAACACATATTTGGTTAGATTCTAATACTAGTTCTTCTATTAACCAATGGTTCTAGATGATTTAAGTATTCAGTGTGTAGTTAAAGGTAAGCTAAGAAGTCCAAGAAGCCAAAACCAAACTCATGCAAGAATTGGATCAGTGACCTATGGCACATACCACAGCAATCTAGTGACTAATCCTTACTCTACACTAATCCATCCTCTGATCCAGTTTAGGTACTTTTACCCATTTTGATGTTCTTTTTTGTGAGTTTAACTAAGTGAAAATATGAATGTCACTATAGCAAGGACATATAATTGAATCTCAGATACCTGTATTCAGAAATCTTTGAAGGAAAAGAAGGGATAAGATCTGCTTTAAGAGCTAAACAATGAACTGGTTACCATTTCAAAAAGCAACAACCTCACAGCCACGCCACCACACCACCACATACACACACTCCTTTAGAGAACAAATAGATGCTCATTTCAGGAAGAGTCTGGAAGTAGGAACTGATTAGGGGCAAAGACATAGTTTACCCTGGTTAGGGTCAGTGTGCAGCTTCAGCAAGCAAAAAAAAAAAAAATAGTATTTTTTAAAATATAAAAATATGTGGTTTTTCAAAAGTGTTCTTAAATGTATTAATTTTATGTACAAAGTAATTTAGGTAATGAAGAGATTAGTGAAGCACTAAAAATTATTTTGAGCATTCTCAAACAGATATGAATGAATTAAGATATAACATTCTAAAAAGCTACTGACTCTTGCTCTAACTAAATCAGTAGAGAAATCATGGCAGCATCTGAGTCAATTCTTTGACCAAAAATCTTTAGTTCACTGAAGATAACCACAAGATACTGGTTTCAAAAACCACTAAAGAGGAACCACACACAGAGGGATTTCACTTTTAAAAGGAGTTTGAAAACTTTAATAAATACCATGTATGCTCAAATGTGTAAGATGTCAAATGTTAACTCACTATAGACCAGCAACTTGTTTCCCTGTACTGACAGATCATCTATGCATACAACTACCCTCCCCTGTTGCTCCACTTCAGTGAAATAAAACTTAACAGCAAAGTTCAATTCCTTGGAACACTAGAGCTGATAGAATTAAGGCTAAAAATCTGAAGAAGCTTCAGAATCACTCAATTAACAATATTGAAGAAAAGTAGAATTTCAGCTTTTTAGCTTCCTAAGTTCTCAATAATCATAATCAATAAATTAAAGCTATAAGCATGCAAAATTACTCTTTATTCCTGCCACTTGATAAAAAAGTCACAAAACAGAAATGATTCAAACTTTCCTTTTTAAGTATTAATTATAAGAGATGAAATGAATTTGTAAATATTTTGCAAATCAAAGTAACTTCGAGTTTTAATTAAAATATTTTTATGAATGAAAACTATAACATCAATAAAAAGAACACTGACTATCAATGCCTGCTTTCCTGCCCACGAGAATCTTAATTACTCCTGGGTTCATACATTTCCAAAGAAAACCACTTGTTTAAATCCTGATGTAGGAGTTCCCTGGTGGTGTAGTGGCTTAAGGCTTTGGCGCTGGCGCTGTCAACGCTGCACCCTGGGTTCAATTCTCAGCCAGGGAACTACCCACATAAAATAAATAAATAAATAAATAAATAAATCTTGGTGTAAATCATCAATTTTGTTACTGCTTTAAGTGCTGATTCACTGGGGAAAAGTTAATTAGAAAATTCTCAGTAGTGTCTCTCACCTCTGCATTTTAATCACCCCGATTTCTTTTAGGCAAAAAGCCACAAAAAGGAGTCACAAAATCACAGTCATAACATCTTCCCAGCAAAGATATTCTCTCTTCAGCCCATTCTTTTCATCTATGCTTCTATTGTGCAAGGAGGGAAGAAAGGGAGAATGAAGAGGATGCACCTTCATTTTATGTGCAATCTCTCTCCACCCAATCATGCAAAATAAACTCTCACTTTGAAAATAACGGTGATAAGAAACAAGGCCCAGGGGTTCCTTGGTGGTGTAGTGGGAAGGCTTTAGCACTCTCAACACCACGGCCTGGGTTCGATTCCCAGCCAGGCAACCACCGAAAAAAAAAACAAAAAAAAAAAAACCCAAAAAACAAAAACAAAACAAATAAAAAAAGGAAACAAGGCCCAAAGAATCACCTGGAACTAAATTCTTAAGAAAAGGTTCTTTAATTCATTTGTCTACTTAACCAGGGAAATTTTTTCTTTTTAATTACTCAAAGAAAAGCAAGTCTATTTAAAAAGAATGAGAACTAGCACAAATATATAAAAAACACTAACATATTCTAGCAAGAATAACATCTCTCTCCAATCATTTTCTATCCAGATTTTTGTTTTTAAAATCACTGATTTACCAATAAATTGTTCCTAGATTCACAGAACTTACTCTGGATAGAGTAGACAGGCATGGTCTGGATGAAGAAATGGAATTTTCTTTTCTTTTCTTTTCTTTTTTTTTTGTATGTGGATAGTTCCGTGGATAGTTCCCTGGCCGGGAATCGAACCTAGGCCGCAGCGCTGACAGCGCCAGCGACAAAGCCTTAAGCCACTACACCACCAGGGAACTCCAAGAAATGGAATTTAAGCTAAGCCTAAAGTGAGGAGTTAGGTTTGGTGACCTCTGAGGGAAAAGCATTCTAGGCCAAGGGAACAGCATGGGCTAAAGCATCAGACAGGACTTGGTTAAGGGATGAAAAGATACATGCTGGAACAGGGAGCCCACAGGGGAGAGTGGTGAGCAATAAGAGGATAGATTGCTTGATTCTGAAACTGGTCACAAAAATCTGCCCTCCTTTAGGTTGTTTTTAAAGACTCATAAAAATAGCAGGTTAACTCCACAAAAAATTTCAAATAAAAGCAAAGAAAAAGAAGTTATTCAAATTCAGTAATATCATTATAATGAAGATTAAACATCTGATTCCTTACTGAGAATTCTTTTTTGTTTTGTTTTGTTTTTTTGGTGGTTCCCTGGGTGGGAATCAAACCCAGGCCACAGCGTAAGAGCACCAAAGTCTAGCCACTACACCACCAAGGAACCTTACTGAGAATTCTTGAAAGCAAGAGATTACAGCACTTCACACCTCCTAACACAATCTCACTGTTTATATATCCTCCTAAATTTCCGCATAGGTGCTCAGGACAATTTCTGGTGATGGACAATCTCCATGCTTTTAGATATTCTTGCTGTAAATACCCTGAGGAACTTTTGCTCTAATAGCAGACTCTCAGTCTCCATATTAAAAGCCACAAACAAAGCACTCACAGAAAATTAAACACAGAATTCACTTCTGTAATACTGACCTAAAAGAGACTGAATTTCTGGGTAGAGGGTAATACTTGATTTATGATCTTACATGAAGACTGATAACAACGTGGTTTCATGTTTGTGGTCTGGGAGTTGGCTCATCTAGCATTACATGAATGTTCTCTATTCTCAGGTCATGGCTCTATGCCCAAAGGTTTCATTATCAAGAATTTATAGATGTGTTTGAAAAAATATAAATTATAAAAAAGTCATTGGATAACCTATTTTTAAAGTCCTTTACTTAAGAAATTAATATGCAATCCAGAGCTTAGCAGTTAATTTTATTTTCTGATTCTGCAACCTGTGGCAGATGGTTTTCTTGGCACATATGACCCTGGCATTTTGCCCTGATTTTTGCATGGACTGACAGGAGTTTAAGACTGCAGGGAATATTTCTTTAATCAGAGGTTATAGGTCATGCAGTGCCTGCTCCTCACCTGTGTATATGTGGTTAATTCCCCAGTCCAATCCAAGTACATTCACCCATTAGCAAGGGCTTGTCTGAGCATGAAGTCATGGCATGCCATCTCAGAAGTAGTACATGACCTCTGTTCTATTAACAGTGCTAATAAACTAGTGGAAATTGTAATCCCATCCTTAGGGGATTTTTTTCCAACCCCTCTTTCCCTATATGCTTGGAAGTGCTCTCGAAATAAAGTTTTGTTTGGCAACATTTCTTCAAGACAAATGGATCACAAAATCAGAACTAAAAATCATAACTACAGTCAAGCTTAAAAAAACAAAACAAAACTGGGGTTCACTGGTGGCTAGGCTTCCACCATCTCAACGCTGCGGCCTCAGTTCCATTCCCAACCAGGGAACCACCAAAAACAAACGAACAAACAAACAAAAAAACCTCACAAAACTATTTGACCTGACACAAAGGCATATGTGACAAAACAAAAAGTTTAACTAGTGGCATTACTTGGTGTTAGGAAAGGAGCCACTAAAATCTCACTTCCTCAAGCCTTTTCAAGTATTTTTTAAAGATAACATGGCATTCCTTCACCGAGTTATTTAGCTTCCTTTAATCACCCTGTATTGAGTCAGGTGTGCTAGATGCTCAGGAAACAAAGATGAAGAGGACACTTCCCCTGGATTAGATGGTTCCACAGAAATAATGCCAACACAGCCTGAAAGTGAAAATCCTTGACTGTCTCAAAAAGTCAAAGACCTATCACTTGCACTCTAGAGTCCAAAAAGGAGACCTCGTTAGGGGAACCGAGGTCACTGCTGAGGTGCTAGCCCTCCAAGTGCACCTGGAAATTGCAGTCTGAAAACGGCTGCCAACAGTCACCTACACCTCCCTGCCCCCGCTCCCGCAAGTCCTCTTTATAAATAAACAGAGGATTTTTAAAGGGAACTGTCCAAGGTTACCTACCACCTGATATGGAGGAATGCTCTGGTATGGGATACCAGTAAAACAAAATTGTATACTCTATACACAGAGTATTGCTATACAACATCTTAGTGTTGGCAAAGTGTCAACCAAGGAACATAAAACATTTTTAAAAAATACCCTCTTTCTCAACAGGGTTAAAACTGTCAATAAAAACTGACAGAAAGAGGGAGATTAACTTCCAAAGCAGTAACCCCCTGGAAAGGTATTGGAACCAGCGGAAGTTACATATCCAGGACAGAAGTATTTAAATGCACCCCCGTCCCCAGGGTAAAAGTTTGAACCGCCATCTAACCGTATCCCACGGTGGTCGGAAACTTCCCTAAACTATAAGAGGCAACGATATACCCTAAAATCTCTGCCTTCAGCCAACCCCCAGGGGTCCTAATGCCAGGCTGCGGCTTCCTCCCCGGGCCTCGCTCTCTTCTCTTGGACACCCACTAGCCCGACTCGGCTTCCAACGCCGGCCGGGGGTTCCGGGAACCTCTCGGACGCCGTGGTGGGTCCGCGAGCCTCCGCCTCAGGCCCGACCCCACAGGCCGGGCGCGGGCGCGGGCGCGCCTCCCCTCCTGGGCCGGGCCGGGCCGCGACCCCCGGCGGCCCTGGCACCCGGCCCCTACCCTCCCCACCAGGCAGCCGGCCCTCACCTCCTCGGCGTGCTTGCGCAGCGCCTTCTCCCGCTCGTACTGGGTGATGAGCTGCTCGTTGTCGTCCCGCAGCAGCTCCAGCTCCACCTGGTGCTCCTGGTCCTGGGCGAACACCGAGTCCAGGTTCTCCAGCACCGCCACCACCAGTGGCATCAGCTCCTTGACCACCTCCTCATCGTAGCGCCCGATCAGCCGCTCGAATTCGCGGTAGATGGAGCCGGCCAGGCCGGACACCCGCTCCGACATCACGGCCCCGGAGCCGCCGGGCTCCTCCTGGTACACCACACCGTCCTCCAGCTCCATGGTGGCGGGCGGGCGGGCGAGCGGGCGGCCCGGGGCGTCGCCGGCTGAAGGGGCGGCACGGGCCCGCACGGGACGGGCCCGGCTGAGGCTGGGACTGGGGCTAGGGCTGGGCCCGGCGGGGTGGGGGAGCGGGGCCCGAGGAGGGGAGGGGTGGGGTGAACGCACTCAGCCAGCCCTACCGCCGCTGCACCAACTGCCTGGGCAGCCGGGCCGCGCGCGCCACACGTCACCCGCGGGGCGGGACCCGCACCGCGTCTACCCGATGGGCGGGGCCCCGCGGGAAGCCAGGCGCGACCGGGGGCGGAGCCAATGCGTCATCTTGCGCCGGCGGAGGCGGGGTCAGGCGTCAATACTCGGCGCCGCGTAGACCTTGTGTTCGCCTATAAGAAAGACTGCAGGAGAAGGGTGGTGAGAACTGTCAGCTCCTGACGGGATTTGCAGGGCGGGTCCCGGTAAAGGGAGGGGTTCTGGAAGCGTGACTAGCGGCCCAGAATTAACTTAGCTAACATTTCTGTTGCTTTTTACACTTCATAAAGGGCCTTCTCATTTGTTCCTCTCAACGGGCACGGTGGGGTAGACGTCTGGCCTGGGTTTAACGGTATAGGAAAGTAGGCCCAGAAAAGTTGTGGTTCACTCAAGGTCACACAGCTAGAACGGGGAGGAAGGTGATCGGAAACTCAAGCCAGTTCTGACTGAGAATGCCAGGCTCAGAGAAAAGGGGAAAACAGGGAGAGGGAAAGCAACCTTAACCAGGACAAGGTCTGTCTTAAGTGATAAGGGGGTCTCCAATAGGATAGATCTATTTGGGGATATGAGAGTAAGGATAGCCTAAAACAGGAAGTGCAAAGCAGAATGGAGAAGGGTGAAATTGTAACGCCACATTTTGGTACTTTCCCAAACACTGAGTTTTCTCTGCTTCCCTGTCCAACTTGGGAGATCGGCGTTTCCTGGCTCCAGCCACCCTCCTTTCCTCTAGTCTCAAGATGGGGGCGGAGGTTGGGAAATAGAGAAGGAAGGGGGCAGAATCACTGGGGTGTGAGTAAGTCTCATGATACGAGAGGTCTCCGCCGCCAGGGAGAGCGTCACGTGTGGGGGAATGACACACCCAAGCCTCGGGCGGGCTGAGTCAAGGATCGCTTCCCGGTGTTCTCATCTAGCTTGGGCAGATGGAGCGGAAGGCACTCCCAAAAGCTCCTTCTCTCCGCCTCGAGTGACTCAGGAGTACTGCGGTCCAACTCTAATAAGAATGGGAGTGGGGAGAAGCAGGACTTGGATAAACAAGGGTTTAGTGGGGGGAAATTGGCCACCTTCCAGGACAAGTTCAAGTTCTTCCTACCAAGCACGACCTAGTGCCCCAAAGTCTTCCAATCTGGGCCCATCTAGAGACCCACAAAAATAGTACGGAGGTTGAGCGAGGGTCAACTTTTAAACTCAGAAGGACAAAGATGAAAATACTACCCTTTGTGAGGCCAGACGGGATTGAATGAATTTGCGGCCTGTTCTGCCCCCCTTTCTCACCCTTACCCCACACCTACCCCTTATATTGTTTGTGTATATGCCTGGTTCTTAGGAATATCGATCAGCTGGTTGGGTATGAGCCCCAAATGCCCTTTCTGTTCTAAATCTTAAACTTAAAACGAGAAAAAGAGTCTTTTATCTCTTCCTGAGGGTTGTCACTTAGGCAGTCTATACCTATATATGTGCCTGTATTTTCCTGGGAGTCAGAGAACAGGAAAACTCAGGGCAAGGCTTTTCTTTGTCTTTCCACAATATTATACACATCAGAATATTTAGAGAAAACAAGTGTCTGTTAATTTTCAGGGATGAGATTATAATAAAAGTCTTCATAATTATGCTTCTATAAGTAGAACTTCAACATAGAATGATATGAGATATACTATTTATGTCTAGATTTTAAGTTTCTGCTAGCTATCAGAGATAAAATTTGTTTAAAATAAAATTCAAAAGAAAATTAAAAAAAAATAAAATTCAGCCAAATATCCATCGACTGTTGAATAAATAAATAAAATAATTGTGTTCATAGAATGGAATATTTATTATTCAACAATAAAAAGAAATAAACTACATGGTACAACATGGATACACCTTGAAAATATTATGCTATGTAAAAGAAACCAAGGGGGTTTCCTGGTGGTGTAGTGGCTAGGCTTTGGCTCTCTTAATGCTGAGTCCTGGGTTGGATTCTCAGCCAGGGAACCACCCTCCACCCCGCCTCCTCCCCCAAATAAAAAGAAACCAGTCATAAAGGACCATATATGAAAGATTAGTTGTTGCCTAGGGCTAGGTGGGAGAATGAAAGAAAAGTAAGAATGACTGCTAATGAGAGGGTTTCTTTTTGGAGTAATGAAAATGTTATAAAATTGATTGTGGTGATGGATACAGTCCTCTAAATATACTAAAAGCTATTGAATTGTGCACTTTAAATAGGTGAATTGTGATGTATGTGAGTTATATCTCAATAAAGCTGTTAAAAAATTAAATTTATGGCTATAAGGACTTTATAGTAAACCAAATTGAAGTATGTAACTCTGTGATAGAGTGGAAGGAAAACAGTTTTTAAATTGGGAACCTTGGGGAGTTCCTTGATGGTGTAGTGGCTTAAGGCTTCAGTGCTGGCGCCGTCAGCGCTATGGCCTGGGTTCGATTCCCAGTCAGGGAGCTACCCACATCCTAAATAGCAAAAAAAAAAAAAAAAAAAAAAAAAAAAAAAAAAAAAAAAAAAAAAAAAAAAAAAAAAAAAAAAAAATAAAAAAATTGGGAACCTTATTTCTAATACGGATGGGTCATTTTGAACTTAGGCGGGAAACAATAAAGCAAATAGTTACTGAGTACTGTACCCAACTGGGTGCCAGTCACTACAATAAGGGACTGTTAGCCTCAGCCTCTTCTGCAGAATAAAGAGGTGTGTTATAGAATCTGTAAAGATTTCTTTGGAATTCTAAAATTCTATTATTCTCTTTTGTAGGTTCGAGTGAAAGACAGGAGAGAGGGCCTTAGGATAGAGTCCCCTTTCGTCAACTCCTAATTATGTAGGCAGTAATGCTACTTCCCTACTCAACAGCCTGGACAAATAAATCCCCAGCACCCACCCCTAACCCCAAGGGCTGAGATTATTGTTAAAAACTAAGAGTCATTCAGGAAAACAGGTCATGTTGTGGACTTTAGAATAAATGTTTACACTTGTTTCCTAAAAGGAAGGAAATTCCATTTTAAGCGATTCTTTGGCCTTGCAAAAATAGTGAGGACAGTAATGGAGCAGCGGGGGGGAGGAGTTGTTGAGGGCAGGAAGGGAGGAGTTTCTTCCTAAGCACAATAACTATAATCACTGGAAGACTGAAATGACTAGTCTTGTTGTTTTTCTAGCCTTCTGGAACTTTTACAGTTATTTCTATGTGAATCAATTTCTCTAGTTTCACAGACTACATTTTCCCCCATGGGAAGACAGGATCACTCTCTACTGAAAGAGGAAGAGAAAGGACTCCAAGTTCACCAGGCCCTCCACCTAAGGCAGTGTGAAATGATAAGTGATTCATTACCCCTTACAAACTAGAACATGCTTGGTGATGAGGAGAAGCAGTTTGCCACCCTAAAATAGGCCTCTCTGGGATTTTTTCTTCTCTTTGGGATATTTTAAGATGCTTATTTTTAAGTAACAAAAGCCTGGGAAAGAACCTTTGAACTTAACCCCTCCTTGTCTAAAAGAATTTAGATAGGGAGTTCCCTGGCGGTGTAGTGGCTAGGCTTCGGCGGTCTCTGCGCCGTGGCCTGAGTTCGATTTCCAGCCAGGGAACTACCCAATTAAAAAAAAAAAAAAATTAGATAGAGGATCTGTTTCAGAAAGGGAGCTAATAGCATAGAGTGTGATAGGAACTTAGGAAGGCCCTTTTGATCAAAGTCATGTCTGTGTCCCATGGTTAAAGATATCCCAGCAAACATTTGTTTTTCCATCTCTTAGAGAAATAGCTTCCTGACCTTTAAAGTCCCAAACCACAACCTCATCTTCTACTTTTTTTTTTTTTTTTGTATGTGGATAGTTCCCTGACTGGGAATTGAACCTATGCTGCAGTGCTGACAGTGCCAGCAATGAAGCCTTAAGCCACTATACCACCAGGGAACTCCCTATCTTCTCCTTAGTTCAAGATGGCATATAAGCCTTAACTTCCCCATCTGTCCTCCAGTCCCATATTTTTATGGCATTCCAGGATGTACATTATTTTCTCCTGTTAATCTGTCTCATGTTAACTTGATTATTAGTCCAGCCAGAAAAACTTATTGGAAAATATTTTTTTAAATTAATATTAGGAATAACTTTTTTCTTCCCAGGGGGGTTCCCTGGTGGTATAGTGGCTAGGCTTCGGTGCTCTCAACACCGTCGGCCTGGGTTTGATTCCCAGCCAGGGAACTAACCACCCCCCCCCCCCAAAAAAAAAAAAAAAAAAAAAAAACAACTTTGTTAATTTTTTTCTTCCCACGCAGTGGGGCTGACTAGCTATGGAATTTTTAGGGCTCTTGAAAAGTCCCAGAGGACTTTTCTGAATCCTCAGTTTTTCCTTTGAAAGCCTTTTTAAGGTGTCAGGATATGGTGAATAAATATGTCCAGGTTGAAGGTGAGGAGGCTGAACATATGCCTGAAGGAAGAATCCCACTATCTGAGTCTGTTTTTGATGGGTCCAAGGTTTATTGGTCACATTTGTGTTCAGGTCTATTTTCTCTCCACATCCTTCTTCTGACTTGCGTTGAGTGGAAAAAGAGGAGGCCCATCACCCACCTTTTGGTATGCTTTTTACACATAAAGCTGAGGTTCATTCTGGGAATAAAAGACACATTTTCAAATAGTAGGTTGGTTGGATTCCCGCTCCCATTATAGAAAAAATGCATACTCACTATGGAAAATTTGCTAAATACAGAAAAGCACAGAGAAGATAGTTAAAATCAGATAAACCCATCTCTCAGGTGTCACATAGTTTTAACATTTACCAATCTGTAAGGTCATTCAGGAACTCTTCATTGTCCTTGTGGAAGAGGAGTCAAGTGCAAGTTTTTTTGGAACAAGTAAGTATCTAGTGAGACTCCCTAGCAAGAAACATGAATTTCATCCCCTCCATCCCACCCTCTCCCTGGAATCTCCTAAGTAGATAGATGAGAAAGGTACAGATTAGAAATTCAGGAAAAACATCAGACAAGCTGGAGCCCATGTCCAAAAATGTCTTTAAATAGATTTCAGGGAAGTTCCCTGATGGTGTAACGGCTTAAGGCTTCGGCGTTGGCGCTGTCAGTGCTGCGGCCTGGGTTCGATTCCCAGTCAGGGAGCTACCCACATACCAAAAAACAAAAAAAAAAAAAAAAAAAAAAAAAAAAAAAAAAAACAAACAAACAAAAAAAAAAACAAAAAAAAAATAGATTTCATTGTGGATGACATTACAAATGCATTCTAGTTTAGAAATTAGTTTTGACACACTTATTAATAGTCCTGCTGGGAAAGGAGTGGAGATGAAAAGAAACTAATTTTCTAAATACCAATTTGTTTTTGTATATAATTTTGAGAAAAGGTCTCTATGACCCAAAACATCACTTCTGAAATCCATCCTCTTTAAGAACTCAATGCAGGGAGTTCCCTGGTGGTATAGTGGCTTAAGGCTTCAGTGCTGTCAACCCCTGTGTCCTGGGTTTGATTCCCAGCCAGGGAACTACCCACATTAAAAAAGAAACAAAAAAACAATGCAATTTACCCAACACTTCTTGCCTATTAAGTGCTGGCTCCTGTGCTAGGTGAAGGTCCTAGCCCAAGGTCAGGATGAATCAGGCACAATACTTACCCTCTAGGTGAGCAGTCTAGTAAGTGATACAGACCTGGAAGCATAAATCTTGTGCGAGTGCAACCATCTAAATATGTACAGGGGAGTTCCCTGGTGGTGTAATGGCTTAAGGCTTCGGCTCTGGTGCTGTCAATGCTGCAGCCTGGGTTCGATTCCCAGCCAGGGAACTACCCACATTACAAAATACACACACACACACACACACACACACACACACACACATACACATATATACAGGGTACAATGATGATAAGGAGGCAAGAATGGTTAACTCTGTTGGGAGGTTATTTAGCTGAAGGTCTCCTGGAGGAGTTTGCCAAGGTGAAGGCAGAGGCTTGGCTTAGAGCTTACTTAACTCACAGCTTCAAATAAACAGAGACATTTCACTTATTTGTTTTGTCTCAAACCTAATCTGGCCTACTTCCAGAGACCTCAGAATAGACCTACTTCAAAGGAAAGCTTAGTGTAAAGAAATTATTGAAACAGTCTTTTTAGGTCACAGTCAGACTCTCCTGGATAAGAATACTGAGTCTCTGAGCTAAAACTCTCCCTCTTCTGCACTTCTCTTAAGAGTAGTATTGAGCGTGGGGGAGAAGTGTGCCTTTTGCCACTTGATGGAGGTGGATGGAGGTTAATGGGGTCTTTAGATCTACATAGTGACCTTTATTCGCTGTCTTCTGGTCTCTCAGTGATGTTCCTTGCTTTCCTGGTCTCTCGATATTCAGCTGACCAAGCTACTGGAACTCAGGGTCCATTCTTTTGATATCGCTCCCCATGTAACGTGTTGTCCTTTGACTCTGAGGTTCCGTGAGCCGTCTCTGATGTCTAGCTGTGATGGGAGCCTTCCCTGCATCCCTCACTTCTGATCCACCTGATGCCTATCATCCTCCCCCACCCTAAGTTCCCAGGCTCAGAAAGCTAAGCCTCTGGACCTCTGCCAGCTTAACCCCATGGCACAGCCAAATTGAGTGCTTGTTCCCTAAGTTTGATGAAGGGTGGTCTTCAGGACAGCAGCATCTTTCTGAGCCCCAGATGAGAGGAAGGTAGGGCCCTCAGGGTCCTACTTCTGGAACAAAGCCTAGACTTCCAAAACTGTGGACACCCATTTGAGTTTTTTCCTCTTTATTCCTGTTCTCCTTGCTTCCTTCCTGTCGATCTTCCAATCTGAAAAATGACATTTATTTCTCATATGTTCTGTCTCAATTTCAACTTCAACTCCTGGGTAAAATGTCTCTTACTAATCAGCAGCATGAGTTCCCTGGTGGTGCAGTGGCTAGGCTTTGGTGATCTCAACGCTGCGGCCTGGGTTCGATTCCCAGCAGGAGTACTGCCCGCCCCCCCGCCCCCCGCAAAAAAAAAAATCATTAACAATATTTTCTCCCATCTTGGGCGACCTGCAGGATAGGCTACTGATATGCTAAATGTGGTAGTGAGGGTAGAGAACTATCAGTAGGGATCCAGAATTTGTCTGATTAGCCAGGCTAATGAATGTCTTGGTACATGTGCTGTGTTGACATAAGAAATACCCAAACCTGTTTTTTATAAGAGTTTATTTGAATCAAAATGATGATATATACTTGGGAGCAATATCTCAAATGCTCCAGAGAACAACTATTTTTGCAGCTTCTTTTATGCATTTGAAATGAAAGAGGGGGAGTTCCCTGATGGTGTAGTGGCTTAAGGCTTCAGCGCTGGCACTGTCAGCGCTGCGGCCTGGGTTCGATTCCCAGTCAGGGAGCTACCCACATTCCAAAAAGAAAAAAAAAAAATGATGGTAGCTGCACAAACCATTTGAAGTCACTAATTTATGAATTAAGTCATGTTTGTGGACAATACTCCTTGCTCCAATAATCACCCTTTAGATTTTGTATAGTCAACTATTTTCTACCACATGGATGGTTGAAATCAGCCATCCTAAGGGAATGGGAATTTTATTGGGTAAGAAAAAACAGCCTGACCTTTTTTAGTTTATGTCACTACTTCTTAGGAAGTCAGATTGGGAAAAAGAAGTCAGATTAAGAAAAAACTTTGTGTCTTCCTTCCCCAACTTTCCACCATTTTATAGCTAAAGAGACGAAGTTCTAAAGGCTGAAAAGCTTTGAGTAGAAAGCACACCGAGGGCACTGGTCAAAGGGATCGGGGTAGGAAATGGAGACCCCAGAAAGTGGTAAAGAATTCCCAAAAACTAAATGGAAAGATCATAGGAAACAAAATCACTTAACAATTTTGCCCAGGATGGGTTGTGTTCTGGTAAGACTTTACTATGTCTAGAGAATGCCTGGGGTCTATCCTCGGGTTACCACATCCCCACGGGGCCTGCTGACTATTCAAAAGAAATTACGTATGTATACTCACTTTGCAAACTATAAAGTGCATCAACCTCTATTCCTCAGAAAGGGATAAAAACCTAGCTTTAAGGACAAGGCCAATCCACAACCAGAGAACAAATAAACAAATAAACAAATAAAAATGCAATGACATACTGTTGAATGTTTTCTATTTAAGGTATACAGTTTATCTGGAATAAAACAGAAAAAGAGAATAAGGTGTGGTGTCAGAAGGTAAATAATCTACAGAGCCTCTATGACCTTTGCCACTTTTCCCCATTGCATATTCAGCCCTAACACTGGTGGCTTATTTTTAGTAGGGGCAACAGGAGCCAGTTGAAAACTTAAGACCATTGCCAATTGACAGCCTCACACGTAAGCAGCAGGAAACAGAAACTCGTTTGTTCATTTCGATTTGATATGTGTGACTGGAGGGGCACTAGAGAGTCTGCCTCTTTAAAATACATATTTGCTCTTTCTGTGACAGTGCTGGAAATTTCCAAATAGAGTCCAGCTCCCTCATTTTATTTTATTTTTATTTATTTATTTATTGTATGTGGGTAGTTCCCTGGCTGGGAATCGAACCCAGGCCACAGGGTTGATAGCGCCTAAGCCTAGCCACTACACCACCAGGGAGCTCCCCCTCATTTTATAATTGAGGAAATCATTCACAGTTATGTCCAAAGTCATGGCTATACTGAAATAAGTAGCTAGAGCTCCAAACTCTCAGCTCATTGTCTCATTCGTTCTCCATTTTTTTCAAATTCCTAAGTCAAAAGCCAAATAATACTTTTGACATAAGACCACAGGGCAAAAAAAAAAATTAAAAAATAAAAAAAAAATATAAAAGACCACAGGGCATAATCACAGGCTGATGTCCCATTCTAATGTAATATAAATGTTTCATATAGAGGAGTTCCCTGGTGGTGTAGTGGCTTAAGGCTTCAGCACTGGCACTGTCAATGCTGCGGCCTGGGTTCGATTCCCAGCCAGGGAACTATCCAAAAACAAAAACAAACAAACAAAAAAGTTGAAATTCAACATCTCAACCAAGCACAAAGCAATAAACAGTGAGAGAGGACAAGGGGTCTGGAGTTAACTGCTGGGGTCTGAATTGTGCTGCCACCACTTACTAGCTCTGAGGTCTTGAGCAAATTACTTTCTGGTACCTCAGTTTCCTCACTTGTAAAATAAGGTTGCGAATAAGAGTACACATTTCATAGGGTTCTTGTGAAGGTTTGATGAGATAATGCACATAAAGCACTTAGAACAGTGCCTGGCACATAAGTGTTCAATCATTGTAAGCTAAAATTATTAATTGCTGTAAAATAATTAGCAAAGAGCCAAGCCCAGCTCCCTTTCTCATGGGCATCTCTGCAAGTCACCCTTTCAAAATCATACCCACTATGTCTGTAGCAGTGTCCATCCTCTTGGAAGGATTCTGCATTTTCTTTTCAAGGCTTATGTGGTATGATTTTGTCCCCTGAAAACTACAGAGGCCAGGTATGTTCTGGGGGAAATGGCCTGGCTGGGACTTGAAGCCTTGACATGAGAAGAAAGCTTGAAGTTACTGGGTGTGAGTACCTTGTTGAAGAGCAGCCTTCAAGATTAGTGAGCTGTCTTTAAATACCATGCCATATAGGGGGAGCACTAGAGGAAGGATTATAACCAAAGCTACGAGGAGGTATATTTTTTCTCAATATAAAAACTATTTTTTTTAACAGTAGGAGTTGTCTAAAAATGGCTTGGATCTTGGGAAATAGTGGGGTCCCCAGCAAGGGAGTTGTTTAAACCCAGCTTAGAAAGCACATGGCAGAGATGTGGTCAAAGGAAACAAAGATTGGAGTTGGACAGGTGGAGTTTTAAGATCCTAAAATTATTAAGTTTTCAAAATCTGCTTTTGGAGCCAACCACCCCATTTTTCTACTACTTTTCCTAATTCTAATATTTTACCCCTATTGGCCTTTCATTTCCCAAGACTCAATGACTGCTTCATACTGTTACTGGGTTCAGGTGCTGCCTGCCACGTCCAAAAATCGAGAGATAAGGTTGGTGGAAAGAAAAGTAGGTTTATACAAAATGCCAGCATTTCGGGAGGATGGCGGACTCTTGTCCAAAGGCCATCTCCCCAATCCTAGATCTTTGCATGGTTGCAAGGATTTATAGACATGTAAGAAGAGGCAGAACAAAGGAAAGGGGGAGGTGGCCCAGCAATTGCTGGGTGATTTGAAATAGAAAAGAAGACACTTCTCAGTGGTTTCAGGGTCTAGGGTGAATCTTACACAGATATTGAAAAGATTTCTTCCAAGTCAATGTGAGCAA
This sequence comes from Lyroderma lyra, assembly GCA_004026885.1. NCBI lineage: Eukaryota > Metazoa > Chordata > Mammalia > Chiroptera > Megadermatidae > Lyroderma > Lyroderma lyra. The sequence goes on along the minus strand of PVJL010011455.1, from coordinate 4,601 downwards.
AGTCATTGAAACTGGTATGCATAGTAAACAGAGTCATTGAAACTGCATTAAAGAGGCAAAAGAAAGAAAAAGGTCTTAAAAGATTTTAAGCTAAATTATGTTGTTGAATCAAAGTAAACTTAGGGTGTTAGATCCTGAAAATAGAGAAAACAGTGTCACCTGTACAATACATTGGGATACCCAAAGTTTGATACTGATATCACAGAGCCACCAGCTCCTCTACTCCTCCTTCTGTACCCAACTTTCCATGTCCTAGTCCCAACTAGTTGTTGCAGAAAATGAAATGGCTCCCCAAGCTAATTCTTAGTAAAATATAAAGGACTTTATGTGTTCTTTTCTCAGGGATCCACCTCTTTTAAAAAGGAAATACTTGTTTGCTAGTTGTCTTTGGTATAATCACAAACATGTAAAAATAAACAAAGACTATGAAGGGTACCAGAATATGCCACCCCAAATGCAGTATGCCTCTTTGGCATATGAATTATTTTGAGCTAAAGATCTTTTAGAACCAGCAGACTCAGGAAAAGCTCTAAAAATAGGGCACAAGTTTTCCCTTTGTAAAGGAAATTTCCATTTATAAAGGAAATATCAATTTGTAAAAGATGTCTCCCTTTCCCCTAACCTGTAAGAGGACTCTTTTTTTTTTTTTTTTTGTATGTGGACAGTTCCCTGGCCAGGAATCGAACCTAGGCTGCAGCGCTGATAGCACCAGCGACAAAGCCTTAAGCCACTACACCACCAGGGAACTCCTGTAAGAGGACTCTTGACAGCTCTTATTAATGGAGAACGCATCCACTGGAATCTGCATAACAAACCATACTAAACAGCACACGTTTACCATATTTTTCCCAGTCACCTACCCATAACTTGCTTCCTCTGCCCAGAAGCCCCAAACCCCTTTCTCTTTGTTTTGCCTCAGATGTTATATACACCTAAATTCTAAAACCACTAATAAACTTCTGTTTGTTTTGTTTTGTTAATCTGCCTTTGGCCAGTCTTATTCATATAGTCCCAGGTGAAGTACCCAAGATGGGTAGAGGAAAAGATTTTTTTATTCCTCCCCTCAAATGGAAAGAAGTATGCAAACAATATTTTTTAGGTTGGTAGGATTAATTTTTCTTCGTTTCCTTCAATACCACTCTTGTAGTGTGTTTGGTGAAGAAAAAACGCATGACACTAATGCTCATTTTTTTTTTTTTTTGGTAGCTTTTTGGTGTGTGGGTAGCTCCCTGGCTGGGAATCAAACCCAGGCCGCAGCGCTGACAGCGCCAGCGCCAAAGCCTTAAGCCACTACACCACCAGGGAACTCCCTAATGCTCATTTTGATGAGAATATGTGAACTGTGGCAGAGGAAGACTTGTTTCTACCAAAAGGCTTTGGGTTCCCCTTTCCCTCCTCTGGTTCTTTTTGGGTGGCTAAATAATCAAATCAGCAGGAGGCAGCTTGATAAGAGAAAATCAAATTTAATATCACATGCACAGGGAACCTCTCAGGTTTGCAGGGTCTCTGATTCTCTCATATATGTGGAGTTCCTATGTGTGAGGTATGAAATTTGATTTTCTCTTGTCAGTCTGCCTCTTGTTGGGTTTTTAGTCAGCCACGAAGAACCAGAGTAGGGAAAGGGGAATTTTCCCCCTTCCTCACAGTTTTGGCACTGTAAGCAGGGTAATAAGAAGAGTAGACCTTCAGTAAATAAAACTGCCCTATAGGTAGGTCAAAAGAAGTTATCTCTGATAATCTGTCACGGGCAAGGCCTCTAATTCAAATTCTTCTGTATAGTTAAGAGGAGGGGGCAGAAGTTTCTCTTGAGCCTAAAGCTAAAATTGCCTTTAGCTCCAAGCAATCTGCATACCACTGAGGCACATCTTGGAGTGGCTCCTTCTGTGTCCCCACGGGCCCTTTCCAAAGGTCTTTTTGTCTGACCTGTATTAAACTGTCCGAGGGAGCTGGTGGGCCAGGGGTGGCTCCCGGGCCTGGCTTCTAGAGGATTTGTTCAACCTGCTTTTATCCCTTCAGTACTTCCCCTGCCTCCCTTTCTTCACCTCTCTCCAGAGAGAGTGGTTGTTGCTTTTAATAACTCCAGTTTTAATGACCAAAAGTTTGTTGTTGTTCGTGGGGGTGGGGCAGGGGGTGGTATCTTTCCAGACCACTCTCAGCTGGATAGCTCCCAGAAAATGACTAGATGCAAAACTAAGCATGGACAACAGGGAGAGAACATTCCAGCTGTGAGTCCTGCCAGTGAAAGGACAGAGGCAGGGCCATCTAACAGGAGATAAAGCACTCCAAAGAACAAGGATCAGATTAAACTATAATTTATAGATTTAGAGGTAGAAGGTTAAAGTCCGTGGCATAAGCGGATGGGCTGTGACTAGACTGGGAAGATTACAGAGTAGCATACATTGCTGAGGAGAAGGCAAAGACATTCCCTTCTCATAGAGTGCCACCTGCCTCTCCGTATTGCCTAGCTCCCTTACAGTTACGACCATTTGACTAGTTCTGATCAATGGGCTGGAAGGAGCAGTGATAAGCCAAACCAATCATTTAAGAGATACTTCATGGCTCTGCAGCTCCCTCTGCCCTGTTGGGGTGCCCATAGGCTTTGTATTGAGATGGCAGAGCCACAGGCTGGAAAGAACTAGGCTCAGAATGACAGCAGGAGGTTGGGGGGAATTCACTGCAGAGGTGCTGGCTGTTCAGCAGACATTGGGTAAGTAAGTTTGGTTTCAATCAGTGCAATGGACTGAACGTTTATGTCCCCAACGCCCACCCCAAATTCAAATGTTGAAATCCTAACCCCCCAGGTAATGGTATTAGGAGGTAGGACCTTTGAGAGGTGACTGGGTCAACAGGGTGGAGCTCTCAGGAATACTATTAGTATCTGAGAAAAAAGAGCTCCCAGAGATCCTTTTCCACTTCCACCAATGTGAGGTTATAGTGAGAGCCTGCTATGAGTGAGGAGAGGGATTCTCACCAGACACCGAATCTGTCAGCACCTTGGTTTTGGAGTTCTCAGTCTCCAGAACTGTGAGAAATCATTGTTTGTTGTTTATGTGAACAAATAAAGGGGTTCTTTGCGAAGTAACCTCACAGGATGACCTGATCATGAATTCCTAACTGGGCAGGTCATGGTGGGTAGTCATGCCCCAGGTCTATAACTTCTTTAGTAAAAGACTTGAAGCCCATCCTGTTCATCTTCTTGTATATCTAGGTTAACACTCCTCTGAAATGCCAGACGTAATAGCCCTTGAAGCGTGCATTAACCCTCAAGAGAGCACATAATCTTGTTGACTATCCTGTAATCCAGGCATGAATGTCCAACCTGCGGGCCAGGATGGCTTTGAATGTGGCCCAACACAAATTCTTTTTATTTTATTTTTTTAATGTGGGTAGTTCCCTGGCTGGGAATCGAACCCAGGCCACAGCGTTGACAGCGCTGAAGCCTAGCCACTACACCACCAGGGAACCCCCCAATGCAAATTCTTGAAACATTATGAGATTTTCTTTGTGATTTTTAAAAATTTGGGAATTCTCTGGTGGTGCAGTGGCTTAAGGCTCCGGTGCTATCAGTGCTGCGGCCTGGGTTCGACTCCCATCTAGAGAGCTACCCACATACAAAAAAAAAAAAAAAAAAAAAAAAAAAGGCAAAAAAAAGGCAAAAAAAAATTTTATTTTTATTTTTTAGCTCATCAGCTACCATTAGTTTAGTGTAGTTCATGCGTGGCCCAAGACAATTCTTCTGGTGTGGCCCAGGGCCAAAAGACTGGATATCTGGACACCACTGCTGTAATCCAGTCTCCACCTGCTTTCTCCCACCTCCGTGTACACTCCCTCTTTGATTTCTAATGCATAAAAGAAGCTGCAAAACTTATTCTCCAGAGCACTGACATCTCACTTCCTCAGAACTGTCATTAGTTTGGGCTCAAACAATTTCTTGTAAGAATTCTCTTGGACGTTCTTACTTAGACAATTTATAAGCTACCTAGTCTGTGGTGTTTTTGTTATAGCAACTTGAATGGACTAAGTCTAAGATATCAAGCCACTGAGACTTGGGAATTCATTTTTTAATTTTCTGTAGCACAAAGTAGCCTATCCTGACTAATAGAAAAGGCACTACATTCATAGTATTATATTAATTACATATTATGTGACATTTAGCCCCGATCTGGGGAGGCTGAAGGGAGGAAGGAGAAATTTGCTGAACCAATCTACTATCATAATTATCATCAGTAAAGACAAAAGATACCAGGCTCATGTCAAAAACTCCCAGTCTAAGTCCTGGGGAGTCAAACCACATGAAAGCAAGAGGGAGATTAATGCTAAATCACTGCTGTGGACATTGAGCCTCTCCAGCCACATAATCCTTCCCCCTGAGAGTTTTTGCCTGAAAGACTAGACCAGGGTCAGGGCAAGGGGAGAGACTGTTATAGGCAAAGAGCCCATGTTTTTGCTAAGGCTTTATTATGCTAAACTTAGAAAGTGGAAACAAGAGGAGGGTTATAAGAAAATGTAAAAATAGGGGTTCCCTGGTGGTGTAATGGCTAGGCATCGGCGCTCTGAACGCTGCAGCCTGGGTTTAATTCCCAGCCAGGGAATTAGCACCT
>PVJL010011454.1:0-42850 GCA_004026885.1 Lyroderma lyra | reverse complement strand
TGAGTCTGTGTTTGTCCTTACAGCTGAGGTGTGTTTCTTGGAGACAGCATATGGATGCATTCTGTTTTTTAATCCAGTCTGCTACTCTGTGTCTTTTTATTGGTGAGTTCAGTCCATTAACATTTAGAGTGATGATCGATATGTGAGGATTTCCTGTGGCCATTACTTATTTCTTTCTTTGTTTTTGTTTGTTTGTTTGATTGTTTGTTTTTGTTTCTTTCTTGTTGCCCCAACTTTGTTCCATTTTTCCTGATGTTTTGTTTTAGGCTGAAGAGCCTCCTTCAGTATTTCTTAGAGTGCTGGCCTGGTGCCGGCAAATTCCCTCAGCTTCTGTTTGTCTGAGAAGGTCTTTATTCCACCTTCATATCTGAAAGATAATTTTGCTGGATAATTTATTCTTGGCTGGAAGTTTCTCTATTTTAATGTTTTGAATATTGGGTTCCACTCTCTCCTGGCTTGTAGAGTTTCTGCTGGGAAATCTGATGCCAGCCTGATGGGTTTTCCTCTAAAAGTTATAATTCTTTTTTCCCTGGCTGCCTTGAGAATTGTCTCTTTGTCTTTAGTTTTGGACATCTTTAGTACCATGTGTCTTGGAGAAGGTCTGTTAGTGTCCAGGTATCTGGGGGACCTGTTTTCTTCTTGAACTTGAGGTTCCAGATCTTTCCTTAGGTTTGGAAATTTCTCATCTACGATTTTTTTGAGTATGCTCTCTGTAGACTGCTCTGCCCCTTCTTCTATTCCTATTATCCTGATTTTTTTTGTCTCATGGAGTCGTATATTTCTTGCAGAGTTCTTTCAATCCTTTTGGTTCTATATTCCCCCTCTTCCTCTTTCTGAGCTGTTTCCATGTTGTGATCTTCAATATCACTAATTCTTTCTTCCATCTGGTTGGTCCTGTTTCCTATGGCAGTTATTTCATTTCTCACTTCCTTTATCATATTATTTCTCGTATTCCCATCTCAATCTTTCTTATGTTTTGAATTTCTTTGTTAAATTGTTCTTTTTGTTCACAGAGTTCCTTTTTTATGTCGTTTATATCCTTTTTTGTATTATTTATCTCAGCTATGGTGTTCTGCCAATAGGTTTTCATTTCTCTCACAGCCTTTAGAATTGCTGCTTTAAATTCCCCATCACTTAAATCCGACCCTTCCAGTTCTAACAAGCTGTCTTCTGGGTAAATTTCATGTTCTTTCTGAGGAGTTTTCGTTTTTAAGGAATTCATCCTGTCCGCTGAGTTCTTCCTCTTTGACATGAGGGCTGTATGTTCTATGCCCAGATTATTGCTTTTGTGGTGTCTTGCTGTAGGACAGACACTAGGTGGCACTGGGGGTCAAGTTTTGGGGGAGAGGGGGCTGTTTGTTTCTTCTTATTTCTGATCTCCTACTGTGTTTGGAGGCTATGCGCATATATCCTGGGGAGAGGCCAACAAAAGGCGCTCCAAGGGCGGTTCTGCCTTCTGCCCTTTGCTGGGGAAGCTGTTTGGAGGCTTGTTTCTTCTGGTGCGGGTGAATGCTATCAAATCAGTCTTTCTTACTAGCCCTGATTCAGCATCTGGCTGTCTAGGGCTCACACTGCTTTCAGAACCCTAGGGTGCACGAGGAAGTGCACACTCCATAAGTCCAAAGCTGTGGGCCTAGCCTGAGACAGCAGGGTCGCCTTTGCAGCGGGCTGGGAACAGGAACTGCAGCCCTGTGTAGGTCTCCAGGGGGCTTAGAGCTGGGGTGTCATCTTTGCAGTTCAGAGTCCTCGCTCAGCCCTTCTACCACTCAAAAGTTCCAGAGGCTGGCTCCCAAACTCTGTCCCCAGCATGCATCTCCAAAGCCCAGCTCCCCCGTGGTCTCTCCCCTCCCCTGAAGTGCACTGCTCAGATCCAGTTGTAGTCTCTGCTCCCTTCCCTCTCCCCGACTCGTCCCCTTCTCTCCAACCTTCATGTGTTTACTTGCGATTTGTGGATTTCTCAACAGCCGTTTTGTCACTCGGGGTCCTCTTTCTTGGCTCCTGGACGGCGGTTCAATTGTGTTTTCTGGGTGAGGCTTTAGGGACCTCCTCTCCAGTCGCCATCTTGCCTTCTTCCCCCCCCCCTTTTTTTTATAGCATGTGACCAGCTCTGGATATGTGCTTGCCCTTCTCAATTTTTAAGAATATGGGGGAGCTTTTCAAAGTCCTTATTCTTTTTATTCCCAAACTTTTCAGTTTGCCTATTATTTACCCCAACTGTTATCCCCTGTCTAGTTGATACCTGCTTGGATGCCTCATCCCCATAGTCGCCTCCAACTTGGGAGAATTCCAAGGAAGGCAAAATAAAGTCAAGCTCTTTGAGTTGGTACTTCAGAAAGCCAAAATATAAGGTCAACCAACCAACCTCAATTCTTTGAGAATGAAGTCTACTTTGTTCCCTCTACTATTAGAAGTCTATACCTAGAACGTGGGCTGTTGTTTTCCAAAATGGTACTGAGAAATAAGCAGGGGTAAGTTAAAGGTTTTTCTCTTATCTGGTTGCTATAAACTTTAATTATTTCCCAGTATTCTGATGAAGTTGATTCTTATTTATTTATTTATTTATTATGTGGGTAGTTCCCTGGCTGGGAATCGAACCCAGGCCACAGCGTTGAAAGCGCTGAAGCCTAGCCATTACACGACCAGGGAACTCCAAAGTTGATTCTAAAAGTTTTGCCAGTTCATTTGCTGCTTTTGTGGAAGAACATGCTTTGGGAATTCACTACTGCATACTATTCTCATTGACATCACTCTATGCTTATTTTAATATGGCTTATGAATATATTAAAACCATTCCCTACAAATGCAAAAGGACTGAGTATTAAAAATGTAGCAAGAAGTATGGTGATGATGGAAATGATATAAACAAAGAATCAGAACTATTAACATTCCATGGTTCTCTCTTCAAACATAATTCTAATAACATTATATTGGTGGCCAGTCTGGTATACTTGTGAGTTAGGCATAATTAGACTAAAAAGAGCATTTTCAACCCTAAGCATTCTGTTAGTGGAGGAGATGCTGTAGATTATTACTTTTTCGTGTTCAAAGATGAGAAAATATGAAATTAGACACCAATAGGTGTTATATTACAGTGGCTTTCAATTTATGTTCATCAAATTCTAATGTTTGCAGAGGTGACTTGGACTAATGGATTGACTTGAAAGGACACAGATGGTGAAATTCCAAGCTTCCCACTTCTATAGTCAACCAAAACAGTTGCATGTGTTTACTTTAGTAGAGATCTATGAAAAATGTTTTGAAAGTAGGTTTCCATTGCTAAAAACTTATAAAAATCACAACAGACTGATAAACATGACTGATTGTTAATATCATGGGACTTTGAGCAAAAAAAAAAAAAAAATCTCTGTGAGCTGGAGTGGAATTAGGGTTACACTAAATTAGGCTAGGTTAATCCCAGATTTAATCTGATTGCAAAATCCCCAGGGACAAGGGCTATTGGCACCACTACTTTCTAATTCCCTTAATGTCTCACACAAGGTAAACACTTTGTAACTTTTGTAGTTTTCTGTGTATAAGACAATCCCTACTTTTCTAACCGAACATTAAGAAATCAGTATCAACCGGTTACTCCCCTGTATAAGCCAAACCCCAATTTTTGGTCTAACAGTTTTAGACAAAAGTACTGTTTTGTACATGGAAAAATATGGTATTTACCATCTGAGCTATGAAAGGAAATAAGGTTAGATTAAGCCCATGGGACGAGGTTATAGTGAATTTTGAGATCTAAAAACACACAGAAGTCGATAAAGTGAATAAAATTATTGAGAATAAAATGTCTTCATACAAAGTTTAAGGAAGTAGCAAGAGGTAAGAATTATAGCAGAAAGACAAGAATTAAGGAAACCAGCCAGAAAGCTACTGATATTTTGGTCAATTCATAGTCTTAAAAAAATGCCCTCACTTTTAGGTATTTGATGTATTTGGGGAAGGGAGTTAAAAGAATTAAATGCAATTCTGGCCCTCAAAGAACTTCAAGAATGTACAAAAGGCATAAGAGAGAACAAGCAGGTGATATCAAGGAGGGCCAAGAGATGGAAGAGAATCTCTTAACCTTCTAGCTTGAACTTTTCTGAAGTACTTTAAGAATTAAAAAAAGAAAACAAGCAAGTCCGTATTGCTATAGCCAAGTATGAAATTTTTAAAACTTGGCTATTATAATAGATGTGAGAATAGTGTTATCTTAAAGAAGCGGGGGTATGAGGGAAATTTCTCAAGGTTCTGGGAATATCTTTATCTAGGTGTTGGGTTTCAAGGATGTGTTAATCTACAATTTATGTAAGTTTTAGAAATAGCTATATATTTTAAAAAGTACCTTGTTATGATTTTGGACAACTCTCTGGGTACTTACGCTGATAAAAATAGATACTTAGATTTATAATTTATACTTAAATTTCCTCCTTGAATATAAGTAAATAATTTTATTTTTAATACCATAAAGATCAAGTCATATTTACATTTGTTTAATGACATGTCACATCAGCTTCTGGTTTTTGAGGTAAATACACTTAAGCATCAGCTCTATGGTCACAAATGTTTCCATCTTGTGCTTTTCCTTCTGATCTTCTAAATGTCAAATGCAAGCTGTTCTGCTCATGAGGGAAAAATTAGCTCCTTGGTATCTGCAGACAACACTATTCCCAGTAATAGAAAGACTACACTATTACAGGGTACTCAATCTGTCCCTTTGTACTAAGTATTACCATTTTGTATCATGTCAGCATTATTCAAAAGTAATACAAAAATTTCTTTCTTGCTGAGAAGACACTAAGGTTTTCACCAGATAATTTCTGACTTCTTTAGTAAGCAATAATCCCTAAATTCATAAGAAAAAATATAATTTTACCTTATTAAAAAGCATAATTAATAAAAGCTTATGCAGCATGCTTATCACCTAACCATAATATAATTAACACGTGGTAGAAGAAATTTCTTGGGTTTAAAAATAGCTTTATTTAGCATACCAAAAACATAGAAACATAAGAAAAACCTTACCTAGTATAAACATAAAAATAGTAAAATACCATAATTTAATGTAAACCAAGTGTTTAAAACTGTGAAATATTATAATAAAACACATGCTATTTACACAGAACCAAGTGAAAGCTATCACCATAGTTATCACATCAGATCATCATTCTTGAAGTCATCATTAAGAATGAATTAAACACAGCATCAATATTTGTACAGGTTAATAGGAAAGGAACAAATCATTTAATTTACTCTAACAGATATAATTCATTGAGACATTCAACAAAGGGAGGCAGAAAGTGCCAGTTCTAGGATGCCAGACACAACCACTGCATGTGGAGGTTTGGAAACCATTCCACTGGAAGAACATTAAGCCATTCTTTCATTTAAATGAAAACCGATTGGCTGAATTTAGTTAGTGCTTAAGAGAGGTGCTAAATATATCTGCAAAAATAAACCTTTATTAAAAATGATCAAACGTGAATGTAGTATCAATTATGTTAAGAAAGGCAAAAGCATAAAAAATATATAACTTAGACTCTCCATTAACTGGAACTCAAACAACTGTTACTCTCAAGTAACTGACAAAAAAAATCTTTTGAATTCCAGTTAATGGAGCGTCTACTTAACATTTATCCAGCATCTACCAATCCCTGTAGGTGCCAGTTAACTAACTGACAGTCTATTTTATTATTCCAGACAAGCCCCTTTAATTATAACAAATGTTAAGAAACTCAGTTTATAAAACTAGATCGGGTAGCAAAAGGGTTTTTAAAAATGTTAAAACCCAAACCAGCATCCAACCAAACCAAACAAACCTAAGAAAATGATTCTTTAAGAAAGTGGTATTTTGTTTATCTTGTCATCATGACATGGATGCTGCCAGGAGACCTGTGACTGATGCCAGTTATCACTCTGGAGTAGAGTGTTTTCTTTGACCAACACTCTAAAAAGATGTAGTCATTGATTAGTTCAAGTTTTAGCTTTTGTTTCAAGGATCATCATTCATCCTTATACTGCAATTCAGGTATCTCTAAGAAGCAGCATTAATTCCAATATCAGGAGTTTTAAAATATAAAATAACATATAATTAGTAATAGAACATGCTGCTACTTTGTCTAATCCTGTAATTCTCAAACTTTTGCTCTCCAGAAACCTTTATACACTTAAATTTTATTGGGGATCTGGACGCTATAAACTTGTGTGTTTGGAGCTGACATCTATCAGTATTTGCCATATAAAAAAATAAAATTGAGTGCTTACTTCGGCAGCACATATACTAAAATTGGAACGATACAGAGAAGATTAGCATGGCTCCTGCACAAGGATGACATGCAAAAAATAAAAGTGAAAATTTAAAAACTATTCACTTAAGAATTAAAAGTCCATTACATACGAACATAAATAGTATTTTAAAGAAAATAGTTGTATTTTCTAAAGAAGAAACAAGATCTGTGGCAAGATAACATTGTTTTAGATATTCAACTCCTTTTAGAAAGGCAGTTCAAATGAAAGGGCAAATAATGTCTTTGTAGAATTATGAAAATAGTATTGATTTCACTGAAGGGCTCTGAAGGACTCCCAAGGGTTCATGGCCCATACTTTGGAAAACTGCTGGTTTCATCTAAGGCCTGATATTAATGACTTAACACATTCACACAAAAGGAGCCTTAATTTTCATTTAAAAATAAACCAAAATATTCACACATACACAAGTCACTAGATCAAACATTCCCACTTTCAGCTTTAATTAGAGGCCAAAGATCACCATGTATGTACTCATGGTCAAATTCAAAAAAATACTGTCACTTATGCTGAGACCAGGGCCAAGATTTATTCATTTTTAGCCCATGAAAGCTACAAAATCTATTAACTAATTTGTACTGAGCTGGCAGTTGTCTTTAAGTTTGCTCAGCTTTGGTACAGACCAGTGAATGACAGGATTTTAAACTAATAGTCTACACAGTCAGATTAGGAACATGTAAGCCATGTATGAAGCAGCCTGCTTTATTTCACACTATGTGAAAAATCTGATAAATTTTAGGGAAACAAACTCTCCCTTAAGCTCAATTAAAAACAATGAATGTTATGACCTTACACTTAAATAACTCTTCACGCCTTACACACTGCTTTAGTGCACACTACCCCATTAGATCCTTAGAAGCCACTGGAAAGGGGCAGGACAAATGATCTCACTGCCATTTCAGACTTGAGGAATTCGAGGGTCAGTTATGGATCTTTTCCCAGGTACCACGGCAAATATGTTGCAGAATGGGATTGAAATTCATGTCATCTGACTCCTAACTCAGGATTCTCCCCAGCATTCTCCATTCCTTAGGTTCTAGGGCAAGATTGAGGAAGAGGTCAGTAGGGATGGAGATGGAAGCAGCAGGGTATGATGCTTCTGAAACCTGTATTCTGTCTGCCTCATAAACCATTTTCTCTAACACTAAGGAGGCTTGGGAGTGGGAGAGACATTTCCCTAACTGATATAATGAATTTTCCATCCGTGCATACATTATGGAACTTCATACAAAAACAACTGTCTTACTTTTTCTTTCTGAGCCAGTTTATGTTGGCAGTTCATTCACAGCCTGTTCCCTCTGCTGCAAGGGAAAAGTAAAATTCCTGCAGTTAAAAAAATTCTGATGAAAATGCAAAAATAAAATAGCAACAACAATGAAATTGGTGTGAAGCTAATATAACTAGATTTATTGTGCACCTGGCACAACCCAGACCGTGCATTCCTCCTATATCAATTGGAGAGCAATATAAAAATCACACTTCTTAATTTAATGGAAAATCACCTCCTAATCGTCTTGAAGCAAAGATTTCAGTCTATACAAAAACATTAACTAAATAATTTCAAGAATTTTATTTTAACTAAATTCTTAGGAGCTTGAAGATTCTGTGGTTATAGGTGAGGAAACAGTCAGTAAAGTAAAAGGCCATGAAACAGTGAGAATAAAATATCATCACCAATGAGCAAAGGACAAATCTTTATCTATTCCCTGTCATTCATACATATATCTACTTTAGAAATTGTTCTGTTGTTAGTAAATCCTCTCCACCAAGATGTTAATACAAATAGCATGAGACATTCAAAGGTAGTTAGCAAACACTGTTTAATTTGGCTAAGGGGAGGCAGTCAACAACACAAAACAAGTCAAATGCCACTAATGACCAATGACTTTCTTGCTATATACACTGTAGGCAAGTTATCATTTACTCTGCTTTCCCTCTGTCTTTCTGAGATGTTTCAAAAATCAAGATGGACGACATGCATTTTTTTTTTCTTTTTAAGGTAGATGAAGAAAAAGGAGGTAAACAAAAGCCAGTAAGAATTATAATAGAAAACATGCTAATTTTACCTTATTTTCAAAATTTAACAGCATGTTGCTATTGGTGACTTTTCCCCCTAACTTTGGTTAGTAATGTTCTCTTTACTGGTGATTTAGACAGAAGTTAATGGTTTAAGACAGTTGTACATATGGTGGACTGATGTTAAAAACATACATATATGTATATATACATGAATACATATATACATACACATAGAGACCTACATAACTCATCAAATTACTTGAAGAACTCCACTATGTTTTCCCTTTTCACATACTTCCTTTAGTAAAACTGAGCAGGGATAATGATTTCATAGGAAACAAAACTAACAAAATTCAAATCAGAACATGTGAAGTGGTATGCTGTCAGAGTCCAATAAAATAAGCCAGTACACATTTATGTAGTGGTAAAGTGCTAGAAAGTTCTTTCATTAGTATTTTAAAAATGATTAATAGTAAAAAGAAGTCTGCAGTTTCATTTGTTGGTGGTAACCACAGGCACCATGGCAATGGCACTGGCTGAGTTGGAGTTGATGATGTCCTCATACTCTGGGGGTGGGTCTAAATGAGGTTCTGTTTCACTCCTCTGAAGGTTCACCTGGCCAGTGGCTTCCTCATAGGTTGGTGGAGGATCGCAGTTGGACAGCCGAGTAGAGACAGAATCTGAGCGCCCAACTACATATTCCAGAAAGCCTGGTGACAATCCACTGCTATCAAACACTTCGTCTGGTGCGGGAGGTGGAGTGATAATATTAAGGTGCTGAGGGAAAGGAATGTGGCCTTCAGTCACTGTCTGTCTGCGAGTTTTGTTTCTTAGGAAGCATCTCCAGATTAGGAAAATGACAAGGAGGATAATGAAGAGGCCAAAGATTAATGGAAAGGTAAGGTAAAATTGAAACCAGTCACTTCCTCTGTTGCTCTCTCCTTGTGCTTTCGTGTAGGTGTTCCAAAACTCTCTCTGAAAATAAAAAACAAAATAAGTTGAAAATCTGCATGATCAAAAGATGTGAAATGTCACAGGAACAAAAGTCTAGGTTCTATTAACATAATGAACAGAAACCTCGAACCAGATTTGTTGGTTTAAATGGCCTACAGCCTATTGTTTTCTATGACAAGAAATTAACATGTAAACCTTGGTGCTCACTCTGGATCCTTCCTAAAATATTTAATAATAACAGAAATCTTTTTCAAGACCTGGAGTTATTTACATTTTCAGCTATGACATTTTTTTCTTTTATATAAAATGTTATTCAGTAACAGTTGACATACAATATTACATTAGTTTCAGGGGTACAACAAAGTGGTTAGACATTTAAATAATTTAAGAAGTGATCCCTCAATTAGGCTAGTACCCAACTGGGCACTATATAGTTATTACAATATTATTGACTGTATTCCCTATGCTGTGCATTACATTCCTATGACTGTTTTGTAATTACCAATTTGTACTACTTAATCCCTTCATCTTTTTTACCCATCTCCCTCCCCAAACCCCTTCCCATCAGGCAACCAGCAATTTGTTCTCTGTATCTATGAGTTTGTTTCTATTTATTCATTATTTTGTTTTACATTATGATTCCACACATATAAGTGAAATCATATGATTATTTGTCTTTTTTTGACTTATTTCACTCAGCATAATACCCTCTAGGTCCATCCATGTTGTTGCAAATGGAAATAGTTCATTTTTTATGGTGAAGAAATGTTCCATTGCATATATGTACAATATCTTTATCCACTCATCCACCAATGGGCATTTAGTTTGCTTCCATATCTTAGCTATTGTAAGTAATGCTCCAATGAACATAGAGGTACATATGTCTTTCTTAATTAGTGTTTTAGATTTCTTTCCACCCAAAAGTGGAATTGCTGGGTCATATGTTAGTTCTGTCTTAATTTTTTAAGGACTCTATGTACTGTTTTCCATAGTGGCAGACCAATTTACATTCCTACCAACAGTGTATGAGGATTGCCTTTTTTCTACATCCTCTCCAACACTTGCCATTTCTTATCATTTTGGTGATAACCATTCTAACAAGTTTAAGGTGATATCACACTGTGCTTTTCACTTGCATTTCCTAGTAATTGGTGATAACTGAGTATCTTTTCACCTGCCTGTGGCCATCTGTATGTGTTCTTTGTAAAAATGTCTATTCAGATCCTCTACCCACTTTAATCAGGTTTTTTATTGTGGAGATGTGAGTTCTTTAATATAGAGCAGACTCTTGGTTAACCTGAACTCAGGCAACTGGCAAATTTTTGAGATTTTGCCAGTTGTTTGAGTTCCAATTAATGGAGAGTCTCTTTACATTTATCCAATATCTACCTATCTCCATGGGTGCCAGTTAAATGAGAGTCTACTGTATTTTGGATATTAACCCCTTATTGAATGTGTGGTTTGAAAATTAACTTTTCCCACTTCACTAGGTTGCCTTTGCATTTTACTGATGGTTTCCTGTGCTGTGCAGAAGCCATTTAGTTTGATGCAGGCCCATTTATATTTGCTTTTGTTTCCCTTGCCACAGGAGTCAAATCCACAAAATTATCACTGAGACCAATGTCAAGAAGCTTACTATATTTTCTATGTATTTTATAGGTCCTGTTCTTATGTTCAAGTGAACATCAGTTATTGAAGAGACTGTGCTTTCTCCATTGTATATTCTTCCCTTCTTTGTCACAGATTAAATGACCATATAGGCATGAGTTTTTTTCTGGGCTCTCAATTCTGTTCCACTGATCATTGTCTGTCTTTTTGCCAGTACCATACTGTTTTGTTTACTGTAGTTTTGTAGTACAGTTTGAAAGCAGAGAGTGTGATACCTCTGGCTTTTTTTTTTTTTTAAATCTCAGTATTGCTTTGGCTATTTCAGGTGTTTTATAGTTCCATGATATTTTAGGATTTTTTGGTTCTGTTTCTGTGAAAATAACATTGGAATTTTGATAGGGAATGCTTTGGATAATATGGATATTTTACCAATGTTAAATCTTCCAAACCATGAGCACTGAATATTTTCACATTTCTTTGTGTCCTCCTCAATTTCTTTCAACAATATCTTGTGGTTTCCAGTGTACAGGTCTTTCATTTCCTTGGTTAAATTTATTCCTATGTATTTTATTCTTTTTGATGCAGTTGTAAATGTTAACAGTTGATTTATGTATTTTGGTGCTCCTTTGTTGGGTATATACATATTGATAAATGTTATGTGTTATTGATGGATTGTCTCCTTTATCATTATATAATGTCCATCTTGGTTCTTGTTACTTTTTTGTGGTTGAAATCTGTTCTGTCTGTTGGCTACCATTTGCTTTGAGTATCATCTTCCACCCTTTTGCTTTGAGCCTGTGTTTGACTTTAGAACTCAAGACAAATCTCCTCTAGGTAGCATAAAGTTGGGTCTTGTTTTTTAACCCATTTCCCATTGACCCCAAGAATACTCGCCAGCAGCACTTGGCAGCTGCAGTGTTTATTCCAAAATAACTTGTGGATTACAGTCCTAACCTTACCCCCAAAGTTCTGTGCTTTGAAACTTACAACACAAAAGAAAATATTATTATAAATACTGATCATCATATACATTTCTGTTACATTAAGATTAGAGACAAGTTCTGTGTAGCAATAACTCCAAGAACAGTTTTTATTAATATATTTTATTTTCAAATTGAAAACCAGTCATATTTGCTTCAGGCTCAAAGAGCATGTTTATGTAAAATGAACACAGCAGTGAACTGCACTTTTTTTTCTAAATAGGGTATGTGTTAATCCACCCAGCCACTTTATGACTTTTGACTGGTGAGTTTATTCCTCTTACATTGAGGGTAATTACTGATATGTGAGGGCTTACTACTGCTATTTTATTTTTTGTTTGTTTGTTCTATATCTCCATTGTTTATTTTAAGTGTTTTTCCTTTAACCTTTATGTTAAAATTGAATGATTAACATTGTATTCTGAAATATCTTTGCAATTTTCTGATTCTCTCCATTACATTACTCAAAGTTTTGTATGCTTTTGCTTTTTTATTTCAGGTAGAAGAGCTCCTTTCAACATTTCTCATAAGGCAGGTCTAGTAGTGGTAAACCCCCTAAGCTTTTGTTTGTCATAGAAAGCCTTTATTTCTCCTTCATATCTGAAGGATAACTTTGCTGGATATTCTTAGCTGATGGTTTTCATCTTTCAATATTCTGAATATGTTATTCCTTTCTTTCCTGCCCTGTAGAGTTTCTGTTGAGAAATCTGCAGATAACCTAATTATTTTGGAGGTACTTTTGTAGGTGGCTTTCTTTCCCCCTGGCTGCCTTTAAAATTCTTTATTATTATTGACTTTTGACAATTTTAATATGATGTGTCTTGGAGAAGATCTTTTTGCAGTGAAGTAATAGGGTGTTCAGTTAGTTTACTTCTTTAACTAAGCTCTCTGATCCCTTCTCCCTCCCTTCTCCTTCTGGGATACCCATTATCCTATGTTGTTTTTCCTAATAGAGTTGGATAGTTCTTTTATAGTTTCTTCATATTCTCTCCTCTTCCACAGAACCATTTCTAGATTTCTATGTTTGAGCTCACTAATTCTCTCTTCCATATGGTCTGCTCTATTATTTCCAGTGCTTTCTAATTCATTCTTCATCTTATTTCTTGAGTTATTCAGCTCTATTTCTGAATTGTTTTGTTTAGAGTTTCAGTCTCTTTGGTAAAGTATTCCTACTGTTCATTAATTTTATTCCTGAGCTCACTGAACTGTCTTTCTGAATTTTCTTATAACTTGTTGAGTTTCTTCCAGACAAGTATTTTGAATTCTCTATCAGATCACAAACTTTCAAGATTTTAAATTTAGTTTCTGGAGAATAGGTGGTACCATATTACTGTACTTTTTCATGACGCTTGATGAATTGTTCTTCTTCTGGCATATCTGACATAGCAAACACCTTTCTGAGTTGACTCATTATATTTCAGAGCTAGCACATTCAACCTTACACTGCCTTTGCCATTGGCATCACTGGTGCCTTGCTGTTGGTGTCACAGAGTTGTGGGTGTCGCCACTGTTCTTGCAGCTTCAGGTCTTGGGCACTGCTGTGGTTTCCAGAGACTCAGGTCATAAGAACAGCTGATGCTGTGGGCACCAGGGTCTTGGGTGGAGCCCTTGCCCTGTGACCCATGGAGTGGTACCTGAGTTGCAGATGCTACGACAGTTCCTGGGACCTTAGGTCGTAGATGCTACCACTTCCATTGATACCAGATTCCTGGATGCAGCCCCCGCTGCTGGATAAACTGAGGTTGCAGTCACCACTACTGGTCACTGGTAGGGGTACCCAGATCTTGGGTGCTGCTGTGGTTCCTGAAGCCTCTAGTCATGGGCTCTGCCACTGCTGCTCTTCTGGTTCTGCCCTCTCCATGAGGTCCAATCTGCCTACCTTCAGATGTATGGATCGCTTGGGCATCCTGGCTGTGCAAGGATCCTATGTTAGGCTACAAATGTCCTACTGGTTGTAATTTAAAGGGGAAAGACAAAGGGAATGACTCATCTCCATGATGCTGATATCATTCAGGAGAATAAAATTTTTAGAAATATATTTAAAGAGACCTACACCAAACATCTCATTTGTACTCAATTTTATTTTATCTGCAGATGAGGATTTCTCCTCTCACTTCCTAATCCCTAAGATCACCATCTACTTTTCTCCCATTTAATTTTATCCATGAAAATGAAAAATTATATGTGGACTTCAAATTATTATATAATGCTAATCTTGGATAAACATGATGAAAATTGGCTCTTTTATATTATCCATGTCACTTTGGGATAATCAAGCATCAATAAATGCACATGAAAATGGTTTTTTTTTCATGTGTAGCTGGTATAATTCAATTTCTCTGCTTGACATGCTGTAAATAAAAAGACTGCAGTCTGAAAGAAAATCAGATTTTTATTCTGAATGGTTAAAAACAAAGCCTAGGCAAAAATGGAATTATAAAACCAGGTTTTTACTTTACCTATGGTAACTCAATTAATCCTCAACTCAATCCATATACAATAATGAAGGTATAATTACTATCCTCACTTGTAGATGAGAAAATGGAGGCTAAGAGAGGTAGCCTAATAATAAATCCAAGGTCATTTAACAGATAAATGTTAGAGTTGGAATTTGAATCAAAGAGGTCTGGCATCAGAGCTAACCAAAAAGCAATGTGTCTCGATGTATAAGACATTTTGAACCTGTCTGGCTACTTTCCTAGAAAATTCAATCTTCCTGTCATGTTAAATATGTAGTCAAAAGTGAGCCAGCTCATTTATAAATTAAATATTTTCAATTAAAGTAACAGTGATCTGATGGAAAGGTACTTACTGACAGATTTCTTTGAGAACTAGACTTATTTTGTTTTTTAGACCAGAGAATCAGGTGAAAATTCACTTGAAATCAAGACTAATATAATTGTCATTCAAACAAATAAATGCAGGTTAGGTCTCTGAAAGCTATACGAGTATAAATAGTTTTTTATCTTACTGAAAGCAGCCAAAAGATACTCAAAAGAAAATCAACCCAAATGATTCCAAGACTTGGTAAGCAATGTTTTAGAAGGAATGAAAATCTGTTTAATGAAGAAAAATCTCATTAAAGGGTCTTACTAGTTTTAGATCAGGCTAAAATTATACATATAATAAATGTAATCTGAATGTGCCAGAGAGGTTTGCAACATTTCAAAAGGAAGAGATAGATGTTTCATCACAGTAGGTGAGTTTTAGAACAAAATTCAGTATGTGCAAGATTCTACCACACAATATTAGTTGCTCTTTTATAAAACACGTGTTTTTCTTTTTTTTTTTTTTTGCTTTTTGGTATGTGGGTAGCTCCCTGACTGGGAATCGAACCCAGGCCGCAGCGCTGACAGTGCCAGCGCCGAAGCCTTAAGCCACTACACCATCAGGGAACTCCCTAAAACACGTGTTTTTCTGTTTTGAATTTTCTCACTGCCAATTTTTATTAGAACTTGAGTGACCCAAGGCCGGAAGGACTCTATTCATAATTCAGAGTAGAGCTGAGAATGTTTTACAATCTTTAATGATCTCAGAACCTACCTAATGAAATTGGGAAGTATGGTGATGTTCCCAGTGAGTTTATGTTGCTGGGGAGGGCCCAGCAGCATTCCTATCCATTACTCACATGGCTTCTCCCTTTCCTTCAATAAGCATGACAAGAAAGGGAAGGAAAGACTATCAGATGTGGGACAAAAAAACCACAACCATAAACCAAAGAAGCTGCCTAATTAAGAACAAGTTGGGGCATTCCAACAAGAGCTTGTTCAAAATTCTGAAGATTCTTTTTTTCCCCAACAAGAATATTAACTTTAATATGAACCATGTGTATGAGAATTAGAAATTACAGTGAAATATTCCATGATGACTAACTCAGTAATAAATGTTACAAAATTTAATCTGAAAGATGCATTCCTACTGTTCAGTGCCACCATCACTGTTCCATCCCAGGGTTTTCATTTGCTCTTTCCTTTCCTTTACTTCTTGTATCCAATCATTCACAAGCATCTTTCCTTTTCCTGCAGAGACTATTGCATTTGTCCCTGGGTCTTAGTTTTAGCACCACTTCTCAGAGCCAAATTCCTATCACGTCCCGTATAAATTACTGCAACAGCCTCTGAACTGGTGTCTTCACTTTCTATTTATCCTACAGGCTGATGCCAGATTTACCAGTCCTTTGGTCATCTCTCCCCCCTGATTAAGAGTCTGTGTTATTGCCTTATTTCTGATGACTTCAAATCTGGACTCCTTAGCCTGCTAATAAAGAGCCTTGCTCAGTAAATCATATTTTTTCATTTTTCTCTTATACAGCATTCCACTACATATGTCCTTCTTCAGGACACAGTTTTCTTCATGTTCTCTTCTTTCTTTTACTCATATATTTCCATCTTCATGTTTTTGCTTATGCTGTACCCCCTTGGAGAAAATCCTCTCCCCTAATCCACACCATTCTTTTCTTTAGTATCCTAAAGATTTCTGATCTCACCCCATTCCACAGTAATCTGTCTTTGATATGTGCTATTTCTGAATATGGTCTGCATTTACCAAATTACTTCAAATAAATCAAAGACTGCCTTAAGGTTGTTATGTAGTTGTTCTACTTATATATATATATCCTGAAGATTCTTTATCAAGATAGATGTTCTGGGGAAAATGCCTGGAGTGTCACAAATCACTTAAAATCTTTGGTTAATTCATTTGTCCACAGGGTAGGAATATATAGATACAATTTCTCTGAAAATACAAAGATAAAATATTTGTAAATTACTACATAAAAAGTAAGACATTACCTTGAAAACTGCCACTATTGTACAGATATGTTCCCAAGAAATAAAATTATGCTGAGTATAATGTCAATTCAATATATTTTATAATAAATTGAAAACAATATAACTGGGGGGTGAAGCAGAGAACATGATTTTATTGAATCTTTTTAAAAATAATTATGAGGACTATTATTTTGCAAGGTGGCACATAGCTTACATAAAGTAAAACTCTATAATTTAGATATAATTATTTAAAAACTGTTAAGGTTTGGATTCCACATACTTGAGAGAGGATTTGGTAGCTGTACTGGTATAAGAGGCAGTAGGAACAATCTCAAGTACCAAAATATCCTTCATGACCACTACTAAAACTTCATTCTTTAAGGGTTCTGATATAAGACAGTGATATACAAAGATCATGAACTTAATTCTTCTCACAGACACACCAAATCTACAGCTACATATGGAACAAATTTTTGTGAAAACAACTTAAGAATTACCTGAGCAACTCCTACACATTTGATGAAAGAAAAAAAAAAAAAAAAACTGAAGCAGGAAGGAGAAGCTACACAAGATCTCTCTATAAAGTCAAATCCCAGTGCAGTGCAGTGTCCCATAATTGGGAGGAAGCTAAAGACCACGAGCTTTTCTTTGAATAGAGAAGGGTTCCAACCTCACATTAGGCACCCCAACTTTTAAGACCTGACCCTGAGAGATGAGTGCTCAAAACATCTAGCTTTGAAAGCCATTGGGGCTCATGCCTAGGAGACCAACAAGGCTATAGCAAACTAAGAAATACTTCTTAAATGGTTCATGTGAGCAGACTTGCCTAGCACCAGCGTCAGAAGGCAATTGAAAGGCTCCCAGACTTTGTATGAAAGAGGTTTACTTGCTTACCTTAAAAGCACTGGCCTGAAGGTCAGGCAGGCATTTAGTTTAACATACACATAGTGGCCTAGGGAAGGCTCTCCAGGTTTTGAGGCCGGTGAACACCATCTTTGCACCCCTTCTCTGCTTTGCTCCAGGTTGCTGGTATCTCCCAAAAAGGAGCCTTGTACCCTTGTGTGGTGCCCTGACTTTTGCAGCTGCCACAGGGAAAACCTCTGTATCATGTGGCTCTGGTGGCCAGTGAGACTTGCAATGTGGTCCCACAGGGCTGTATATATCTGCATACTTTAAAAAGCTGCTGCATAAAGCTCTGGATTCCAATCACCTTGAATCTAAGTGCTGATTGACAGCTTCCCCTTTAAGACACTAACACATCTTGGCATACCTTCAACTACTAGGAGGCAGTAAAAATAAAACAGGCTACTTGAACAATCACAAAGACTTGACAGACAACCAAGACCTAGGGCAGGATTGAATAAGGTTCATTTCTGACAGGAGGCCAAACATTCAAGACTGGGAGAGATGGCTCTTTTATCTAATCCACAGATGCCAACACAGAGTCAAATGACATGAAGAAACCTCAGAAAAAGATATATGAAATGGAAAAAAATGATTTACCTTATAAAGAGTTCAAAATAATGCTAATAAAGAGGCTCATTGAACTTGGGAGGAGAATGGATAAAGTGAAAACTTCAACCAAGAGAGAAAATATAAGAAAGTACAAACAGAAGTCACAGAACTGAAAAATACAATAATTGCACTAAAATATATACCAGAGCGTTTCAAAAGCAGACTAGATGACAAAAAGAAAGGATAAGTGAACTCTTAGGGTGGTGGAACTCATCCAATCAGAGCAGCAAAAAGGAAAAAAGAATATTAAAAAAGTGAAGATAGCTTAAGTGATTTATGAGATAATATCAAGCAGACCAACATTTGCATTACAGGAGTCTCAGAAGGAGGAGAGAAAGAAAGGGACAGAAAACTTGTTTGAAGAAATAATGGCTGAACATTTCTCTAACCTGGGGAAAGAAACAAACATCCAGATATAGAAAGATGAGCGAGTGACAAATAAGATGAACTTTATTTGTCACTCTCTATGGAAAGTAAGCTCACAGGGTGATCTGATCATAAATTCTCAACTGGATAGGTCATGGTGGGTAGTCATGCTCCAGGCATATAACTTATTTAGTAAAAGGCTTATCTTTGCCTTAAGTAAGCCCTGTCCATTGTTTCTGTGCATCTAACACACTTATCAGATACCCTCTTTCAGACCCCTCTTTCAAATACATGACCACCATTTCAGATCTACTCCTTCCAATACACAATACTCCTTCTATATTCATAGCATGACCACAATCAAGAGCGCACATAATCTTAACTATCCTGTAATCTAGTCTCCCTGTGATCACCCTTCAGAGAACCCATCTCTTTTTAACTATCCTATAATCTGATCCCAGCCTTGCATTCTCCCACCTTCATGTAATCTTCCTCACATTCCCTCCATAATTCCAAATGCATAAAAGAAGGGGCAAAGTGTCATCTCTTGGAAGCATTTTTCTCTGTCTGTTGAAATATGGCTTCCAGGCATATCCTCTGTTTGGCTCAAATACAAAAATACAAGAATTTATTACAAAAATTCTCTATAGGTTAGGATGTTCTTATGTCAACATGTCCATACTACCCAAAGCAATCTACAGATTCAATGCAATCCCTACAGAATTCCAATGGCATTTTTCACAGAAATAGAACAAACAACGCTAAAATTTGTATGGAACCACAAAAGACCACAAATAGCCAACACAATCTTGAGAAAGAATAACAAAGGTATAGACATCACATTTCTTGATACTACAAAGCTATAGTAATCAAAAATTATATATAGTATTGGCATAAAAATAGACACATAAATCAATGGAACAGAATGGAGAGTCGAGAAATAAACTCATGCATACACAGTCAAATAATTTACAACAAAGGAGCCAAGAATATACAGTGGGAAAAGGATAGTCTGTTCAATAACTTGTGCTGGATAAACTGGACAGCTACATGGGAAGGAGTGAAACTGAATGTCTATCTTATACAATACACAAAAAATCAACTCAAAATGTATTAAAAATTTGAACATAAGATCTGAAAGCATAAAAATCCTAGATTTAAGAAAAAAGAGGCAGTAAGCTCCTTGAAAGAAATAAAGATCAACACGATGATGATTTTTTAAGATTTGACACCAAAAGCAAAAGCAACAAAAGCAAACATAACAAGTGGGACTACATTAAGCTATTAAAAAGCTTCTGCACAGCAAAAGAAACCATCAACAAAATGAAAAGGCAATCTACTGAATGGAGGGGAGAAATATTTACAAATCATATATCTGATAAGGGTTTAATACCCAAAATATTTAAAGAATTCATGCAAGTCAATAGTAAACAAACAAACAAACAAACAAAAAATTCCATTTAATATATGGGCAGAGGATCTGATGACGCTTTTTTCCAAAGAAGACATATAGGTGGACAACAGGTACATGCAAAGGTGCTCAGGATCACTAATCATCAGGAAAACACAAATCAAAACCACAATGAGACATCATCTCGCACCCGTTAGAATGGCTATCATCAAAAAGACAAGCAATATCAAGTGTTGGTGAGCATGTAGAGAAAAGGGAACCCTCATGCACTGTTGGGTGAGAATGTAAATTGACATAGCTATTACGGAAAACAGCACGGACATTCCTCCAAAAATTAAAAATAGAACTACCATGTGATCCAGCACTCTCTCTTCTGAGTATTTACCTGAAAGAAAAGCAGGCTCTCAAAGACATATCTGCATTACCATGTTCATTTGCAATGTTAGTTACAATAGCCCAGACACAAAAACAACTTAAGTGTCCATCAATGGATGAATGGATAAAAAAAAAGATATAGTGTATAATTAAACAATAGAATATTATTCAGAGAAAGAAGGAAATCCTGCATTTTGCAACAACTTTCATGACCTTGAGGGATTATGCTAGGTAAAATAAGCAAACAGGGCAAGACAAATACTGTATTTTATTACTTATATGTGGAATCTACAAAAGCCAAACTCATAGAAACAAAGTAGAATAATGGTTCTAGATGCTGGGGGTGTTGGTGGTGGTGGTGCTGGAGGATATAGGGAAATATTGATCAAAGTTTACAAACTCTGGGGATCTAATGTACAGTATAGTCATTATCATTAACTGTACTGTATATGATACTTGAATGTTGCTAAGAGTAGATCTTCAATGTTCTTGCTATCAAAAAGAAATGGTAATTATGTGAGAGGATACAAGTTTTAGCTAACACTTTGGTGGCAATCATTTTGCAATATATAAGTGTATCGAATCAACACATTGTACACCTTAGAGATACACAACGTTATATCTTAAAAATATTGTAGCAAAACAAATCAAGAGTGACCAAATAAGTTTCATTCCTAAAAAAAAAAACAATTCCAAGTAGGGAAATGTATTAATGTAATACAGAACATTATTAAAGGAGAAAAATATATGATCACAGTATTTGGATTGTAGTTAGTATTTTTGTTAGTATTTCTTGATAATTGTCTCCCCCCTTGTTTTCTCCTGGAATTTCTATTGAGTTGTTACAGATTATCATAGGAGGTCCTTCTATGACTCTCTATTTTTTCTCACCTGGAGCTTCTATCTACTTTATATATTCATTATCAAAATTTGATATTCAGAAACTATGCTAAATTTTCAATCCTTATATTGAATATGGTTTTTGTGCCAAATTATTGGTAGAAGTTGTACAACAAAGGAAAACATAAGTAGAGTTTTTGTAATATGCAAGCCTGGCACTGGTGACCATGTAAAGTCAGACTTGTGTCTATGGAGAAGCTATCCTAAGGCACAGTTCCCATACTTACTGACAAGGGTGAGCCTGACTATGCCAGTTTCCAGGGCCCTAGACTGTTAGAAACAACCATTAACATCTGCATACTTTTATGAGCTAAAATATTTCAGATAAAGTTTGACTCCATTTATTTTAATCCTCGCCTAAGGCCACGTTTCACTTCTTTCCCATTGGCAACCACTGTGATGAAATCTAGACCATGTTTTTTCTATACTTTTACCCTACTATACATGCACTCACAGACAGCAGGCCTCCAAACCACCCATCTCACTCCACCCCACATAACTACATTGTTTGTAAGGGGAAATAAAGGTTTTTTAACAACAGCATGCATGTCCTGAATAAGGGACCAGAGGAAGTCACCCACATATATATGGAGAAGCCAGTCTACCCTAGGGCTCATTTCCCATTAGTACTGTTGCCCATGGAGAGGTGGCTAAAGAGGTACTCTGCCAGGATGGCTTCAAGGTTCCCTTTTTGCTATATTGAATCAACAAGTGTTAATATTTGCATATTATAATAAACTAAGCTTTCAGGTAAAGCTGAAGGACCTCCTTTATTTCAGTCCCTGCCCAATCCCATTCCTTTCACTTCTTCTCCAGAGTCCACTGCAATCCTGAAGTTCAGGTCATGTGTCTATACTTTCACTGTTCACATGCAGCCACATGTGCCAAGGGCCCACCTCACCTGACCCCCTTATGAACACCACAGTGTTTATGCGGGAAGATTGATCTTGTGTTTTGCAGGGTCCCACGAAGTACCTTCTATTTCCATCCATGCAGATCCAGACCTGAATGTGCATGGCACACGGGTCTGTGTAGACACTCAGGGATACCTCTTTTAGCACTTAAAAGGTGAGTGTTTGGCAAGCCCTGGCGTGGGCGTGCACATACACACACACGAATCAATGAAAGACCTTTACATATTTAGGAACCAATAACTTTACTGGAAACAAAATATTAAAACTGGAAGGAGAAACCTTAAGTAAACATCTGGCAACCACAAAAATGCAGTGTGCGTGCCGGGCACTGTGACTGGGGAATGTCACCCTGAGGCTATGGGAAAGGCAGTCCAGGCTCAATTCTTTCCGTCACTGTGGCCCAGGGTGAGCTTGTCAAAGAGGTAGACTGCCAGGCCACATTCCGGGGCTCCCATTTTGCGCAGGTTGGTGAGATGTTCCCCCAGCTCACTGATGGGTAGTGATGCTTCAGGAAGTCGCATAGGTAGGCGTCTTCCTTGTCGGTGGCCAACTGGTACAGATGGAGCATGCTCTGGTTCACACACTTCTCATGGAGCAATGGCCTTCAAACTGATCTTCCACTTGTCACGCTGTGGCTCGTTGATGTTGCGCAGGATGAGGTGGCCCCTGTGCCGGCTCTGCCGCTCCATCAGTCTTTAGGCATGTTCCTTTTCCTTGCTCAACTGTTGAAGGAATAACTGGGTGAAGTGCATCAAGGCCATGGACAGGTATGCTAGGAGGCATGAAGCTTTAGGTTGATCTGGTTATTGATGGTGGTCTTGCAGACGGGATGGTAGTTCTGCTGCACACATGAGGGCAGTGGGGTTGTCAGGAGGAGTGTTGCAGGTGCAGTGGGAAGCAAGGCGAAGGCATTGTGGAAGTGGGGGCTGCAGCGCAGGGAGCAGTGGGGGTAAAAGTGGTGGCTGCGAGGCCACAGAGCATTCCCAAGGTGGTTGAACAGGGCTTTGTCGAGTAGGCTGTGGGGCCTGATGTCAGTTCGGGGACAGGACTGGAAATGGGGTCAATTATGAGGAAAAGGGGGGAGGGAGATTCCAGTGCTGGTGGGTGGGTGGAGTGTGAGCGCTGCGTTCCAGCTTCCAACTGAACCTCGGTGATGCAAGGTGACTGTGCCAAGTATCTGCCAAGTATTAAGTTTTTAATTTTGCAATAATAATTCTGTTTTCCTAATACTTTATCTGGTTCAAACTGATTCCTTCTACTGTAGCCTGTTCTTATTTTATAATCCCATCATCTTCCCTTAAAATTCGAAGAATATGAATTTTTAGTAAAGTTGTTTTCTGTTTCTTGTATTGTAGTTTTTTTTAAATCTTTCTAGAAATAGTCTTCGTTCATCATGATTTTCTCTCTCACTTCCGTAAAATATTTTGTAAACCTTTGTCCATTCATATTTAGGAATAAAGGGCACATTTAATGAGCCTAGGTAATTAACATGGATCTGATCTACAGTTGTGATGTCCATTTCACTGATAGGCTTCTCCAAATGGGAGGGTATACATGTAGGAATGTATAGGGAATGTGGAATGTGTCATTTCAGGAGAGGGTTTCCTGAAGTAAGTTACCCTGCCTCATCCATGGCATGGTGCTTGCAGGTATGACAGGGACCCTCTCCGTTGCCAAAACATAGTGTTTCTGACACTGGAAGACTAGTGTTTTCCCTTCTAGGTAAATGTGTCCTATTGTTTCCTTTCTGTGCAGGTCTACATTTGTCTCAAGCCCATTCCCTGTCTTTGGAATGTAAGGTGAGGACATTAAAGGGGTGGAATAATATAAGTGCTTACCACCCTCTGTAAGTAGGGTCAAAGCAGGGTAGGGTAAAACAGATTTGCTGTTCAATGTTCAAAGAGTAGTACTTTAATCTCATATTTGACCTAGTACCCTCCACAGAGCTGCAGTTTTATTGATTGTTCTTGAAGTTTCTCCAAATGTACTTGGATTTTCTCTACTGCAGGTGTTTTTCAAGTTCTCTGAATTAACCAATCTGATAGCATCTTGCTTTTTTCTTTCTTTCAATGATTTCTTATACTTTCTTATCTGCTAATTATACCCTTTCATGTGTGTATATATAGATTTTTGTGTGTTTTGCCACTACCATGATTCAGTTATCATCTTTTATTTCTAAAAATGTAAATAATTTTCTAAATAGGTAATACAGTCACATGGTTCAAAGAGCCACACAGCTCTCCTCTCTGTAGGCAACTAGTGTGGTATTGCTTGTTAAAAGTAAGAGAAGAATGAGGAAGAAAAGTAAGAAATAATGTTCAAGAGACAGAAAACAAGAATCTTTGAAATACAGTTGATTGAAAGAGACCCTGGGTGGTGAACACATAATGCAACACATAGATAATGCACTATACAATTGTACACCTGGAACCTATGTCATTTTTGTTAACCAATGTCACCCCAATAAATTTAACAATAAAAAAATACAGTTGAGTCTTGAACAACATGGGTTTGAACTATGTGGGTCCTCTTATGCATGTATTTTTTTCAATAATTACTGTAAATGTATTTTCTTATGATTTTCATAATAACATTTCCTCTTTATTGTGAGAATACAGTATACTACATATAACACAAAAGTATGCATTAATTGGCTGTTTATGTTATTGCTAAGGGTTCTGGTCAACAGTAGGATATTACTAGTTAAATTTTTGGGAAGTCAAAATTTATATGTGGATTTTCAATTGCACATGGGTTGGTGCCTCTAACCCCCGTGTTGTTCAAGGACCAACTGTACATTCTTTAGAAGCACATTCCTCTCAATTGCACGTGGAATATTTACCAAGATTAATAACATTCTGGGCCATAACCAAGTCTCAATAAATTTCAAAGGATTCAAATAACACAAGATTAGAAAATAAAAATGATCTCAAATTAAAAACCTAACCTTCTACCTTAAGGAATTAAAAAAAAGAATTATATGCATCCAAATCAAGCAGAAGACAGGAAATTCTAAAGAAAGGAGAATTCAGTGAAATAGAAAATAATAAATGAATGAACGAATGAATGAATGAATGAATGAATAAATAAATAAATAAACAAACCAAATTCTTTGAGATTGAAAAAAAAGATAAATTTCTAGACAGTTCAAGAAAAAAAAAAGGAAGACATAAATTACCACTATCAAGAATGAGGAAGAAGACATTACTATAGATTATGAAAAGGTAACAGTATTACATGGCTGACTTAGATTAAGTATGATTCACCTCTATCAACTGCATATTACAACTAGGCATATTATTACAAAATTCTCCTCACAAGAAGAGGAGAATAGAACGGTTCTTAGATCAGTAATCAACAGTGTCTGTCACACTTCTCTTCATTAGCAACTTAGAATACATTAATTCAGGCAATTTATTTTCTCCCCAAGAATATTGATGGTAGGGCAATCCATAATCAAACTGCAATGAACACAGGATTTCTAGGATAATGGAAGCAATACAAGAGGTGGCAGAGTGGATAAAGCAAACAGAATGGTGTATGCTAGAACAAAGTATCTTTATGTATTATACATCTCTTTTGTATCTACAGTTTTTCTGGAATTTTAATATTCTAAAACAGAAAACTGCAAAGTGGAATGTAACAGTTTTACTGAAAAACTAATGGCAATCCTAGGTGTATGGGAAGTACTGTATTTTATTAGTTTCCCTCATTTTAATTATGTTACACACCTGGATTTATATAATGTAACCTGTCTTTCTAAGCAATAAAAATGAATCTCTGTAAAACTGAAGTTTCATTAACTTTAAATACATCTAATTCTTTATTATCTCCTCTACCTCTTAAAATACTCTACAATTATAATGAAACCGCTTCAGTTTACTTAGCTAAAAGACAGCTCCCTTTAAAATGATCTCACCATTAAACCAAGTAATTTCAAAATTGTCTACAAGTTTAGGTTGCCACTACTCAGATAATAACAAGAAATCTCAGCCTACACCTATATTCCTTCCTAACTGGCACAACTATATGGCAAGTTCTATTAATATTAGGTTTTCTTCTCTTCAAGACATACTGCCTTGTGCTCCAATTCTGTCAGCTATAATGTATGATATAGATTAGGAATCAAAAGCCAGGAGTTTCAACGCTGGTCAGAAATCCAGCATATCATTAACAGTACAATATTGGCCTAAAGATGGAAAGAATATCAACTGCTTTGACTGCCCCAATTGATCTTGTTGTGAACCATTTTAAAACAGTCAAAATAAACATAAAATACAGCTAAGAGTAGGTGCCAGCACCAATTTTTCCATTTCAATCACATCTGGGCTTGAATAAGTACACTGTGATGTGCCTTTCTTAATAGACTAGTAAGAACAAGCATGAGAACCCTAGAGGTAAATCGTTCCATTGTAAAAATCCTGGCATAACCATCACCAGTCAAATTAGGAGAGAACGGTATTCATTGCAGAGGGAGGGGAGGGAAAACACTGAATTAGGAGACTGGGTCCTATTTCGGGCTGCAGCAAACAGTATCTTGCTATGGAAAAAGAAACAAAATGACAACTTCTCTAGAGACGTTATCTCCTTATTTGTGAAATGAAGAGCTTGACCTATTTGGTTTTTGTAGACCCTATCAGTTATAAAGATGATTGGAGCCTATTCTATCAGTCTTTCTTTAATAATAAAATGGAAAGAAAAATCAGCCTTTAATTTATGCATGATGAGCAATGACCGGTATCAAATATTAGATTTGGAAATGATATCTTAACATTCAAAATAATAATGCTATTTTAAGTTACGGCATTAGTGCAACTCTCAAAAGTGCAGTTTAAGAAAAGGCACAGCCCTCTTCACTCTGCTGGGTGCTGTATATGCAGTAGGGGAATAGGTCCCATTTCAGCTTGATGATATCCAAGGCCTAGGGCTGACAGTATAGGGCTATTGCAAAGTTCCAATTTCCTTTGCCACAGATTTTATTGTACTTTGGAAGTAGCTAAACGGAATCTTATTTCTACAGTTATTGATACTCCAACCATGAGAGCCATCCACGCTCAGCAGCCTTGTCCTGGTATGATTGTGCCATAGGGGAAAGAACCAGTGACAGCTCCCAATATTAATGGAATCAGAGACAACCCACCATAACAAATGTTGATTTACAGTAGTGGTCCCACCCAGATAGCACTCTCTAAGGAGTGGGCAGGGCTGGTGACAGATTGCTGTATTTTACCAAATACATTATGGATTGAATAGCATGTTATTTTCTATGAATTAAAAAAAGAGGGGAAAAAACCACTTTTACTAATCCATGATTTGTCAGTGATTGCAAATTGTACCACAATTTCAGAGAAGTTAAAATTCAATTAATGATCAGAGAAATTGATGACTAATATTTGTTGGGTTTTGTCATCCACATGCCTCAATCCATTTATCTAAGCAGCTTTCTTTTTGTTACTATGCACAGTCACTTATACGTTTTGTTAATTTATTTATGGCCCTAACAGTCTACAGTATTATGTACAATGATAGTAAATATTAATAAAGAAAAAAATGGGCATTTTCTATTGGATATTGTGTCATTTTTACAATACTTTAGTCTCATCTTAAAATGGATGATTTCTGACTTTTTTTTTTCATTTTCCTTTTTCTAGAGGAACAGGTTTACTGTTTTAGGCTAAAGAATGTAATTCTTTGGGTAACAGGTAAATAAACCCCTGTTCTCTGAATTCATAGCTAGCTGCCTAGCATGCTATGGGAGGCATGTGACATCCTCTTTCAGATGAAATAATAGATGCATTATACATTTACCAAGCAAAGCTGCTGATCTAGGGTTCTACTGAAATCCCAGTTTGAATGTGAAGGTTTTGTACTCATAAATCCCACCGACTAACTGCAGCACACTGTTGGATAATATGAGCCATTTATAATAATGACAGTACTGCCTATCAAGCAGTCAAGCATTTCAAAGCAGCAGCATGGTGGCTGACAGGGCCACTAGGATCACTAATGCACATGTTAGGTTGGCTTGTCATACTGTCATAGATTTAAAGTTACTGTTTAGATCCTAAGCCTTTGAACTACTGGGATGGGGGGGTGCTCCAAGAACACCAGTAGGGTAACCTGCAAGAAGAGAACACTGTAATTTCATTCCTTAATTGGATATCCACTTAAGCAGTAGACTGGCTGATGTGTCCCACTCCTGCCCCTGTGCCCATATAAGAAGGGTAGGGTAGACTTGAGGAAAAGCAGGGTAGAAAACAGGGTTAGCAATGGAGCAGACCCTTTCCAAAGATTAAAACTAGGTATAAGAATTTAGCATAGGTTAGATGGATACTGTAGAAAGCTTGAGCCATGTTGTTGCTGTACACTGCCCAAGAGGGCTGTTTGCCAGGCAAAGGGTCTCAACAACGAAGGGATTTGTGTCTACCAGGATAGGAGTCTGGCAGGATAGAAGGCGCGAGAAGCCAACACTGAGGTATAACTCCTATTCCTGGAACTGTGTGATGGAGAGGCTTCTTCTAGAACCCTTGAAGAACACAGTGTACCTCCCACCCAACTTATTATTAGGCTCAGCAAAGAATTAGTGACAGCCAAGTAGGGGCTACAGCAATACCAGTTAAATTAGAGACATCTATTCCCTTTCTACTTCCTTGCCTCAGTCCTCAAAATACCAAAGCAAAGAGAAATGCGAAGGCGTAAGGGTTAAGGAGCAGAACATGCTCCTCTCCTCACTCCTTGATCTTAACGTCAAGGTCTAGCAAAAACTGGAGAAATGGAGGAGAAAATAGCAAGCATAAAACAAATCCAGCACTGACATTTTAAATGGAAGAGAGTGGATAGGAGTTTGTGCCCAACGTGTCTAAAAAGGTATGAAATCTGCCTGTCTCTAAGGAACAAAAATTCAGACTATCAAAGTAGAGTGGCTATACAAGGTAAGGTATTTTTAAAAACATAGCTCATCATTTATGTGACCCTAAACTCTGGGACAATATTGCCATGGAACCCTAGGGATTCCACCAGATCCATTAGAAGAACTCATTCTGGCAAGTTAATTCTAACAAAGAGCACTGATGAGTTCTGAAATTCTGTATGTGCCTTCAGTGCAATCATGGGTAAACAGAAGCATACCTAGAAGTTAAGTAGGGCATCACTAACTAGACACTGGTATGTACAAATTGACGCGTTATAATATATCAAAGCTACGGTGCAGATGGTTCGACAAGTGACCAAAAATGGACCTCTCAGTTCTACCAGCACCCAGTTTCTGAGGGCATGTCTGATGAACTGACCCCGAGAGAGAAAACCTGCTGAATAACTTTGGGTCAAGTTAACAGATTGCTCCTGGCAAGGGCAGGGGACACTGGAGCAGAGTCCATTGCTTTAGGAATATACAAGCTGAAATTCTCCAAATTAAGTTACTACTATAACCTGAGAAGAATAACTAAGACTACATAGGATTTATAATCTAAAAAAGAACACAACTGCCAGAGAATAAAGTTCACTACTAATTAAAAAATAACATCAACAATATAATCAATAAAAATGTAAAATGATCACATAATGGACAAAGTGATGCCTGCTGTTAAAGTCAGACCTTCCTCATCTCTCCAGTAGCTCAGAATAACAACTGCACAAAACAACATACTTTGGCCCTGTTAAACTTATTCTCAAGAGATACGAAAAGAAGTAGTGAGGAAGCCTGTGGGAGCCCCAGGAAACCACCCCCACGTAGCTGAAGGGAAACGTCGTATTTGGCTACTCTCCTGGATGAGTCTACAGAAGGTGTAGGAAGATTTGGATGGAAATGCATAGAGTATGGCTGGGAGATGACCACAGAGCCACCCCATGTTTGCCCTCTATATATCTACGCCCAGACTCAACTCCCACCTCCCTTCCTTCCTGAATTCCGGCATCCCTCATAGGGGAAAGTTCTGAATCAGTGGCTCTGTGACATGAATGGATCATGAGAGGCTAAGTAAAATAAATTTCCATAACAATGGTGAAAGGTCTGAGTTTCTGCCCTGCAAGAGCTACAAGTAATCTCCAAGAAACTAATGACCAACTCTTAAATACCTCCGACACTGAGCATTTCTTGTAATCACTAAGTCCACCTCCAAATGTCAACATGCTACCTCCTGCCATAGGCTCAGTTTTCAGATTTCCAATATAGTTTTTGTAACATATTCTAGTATGAAGGGGAACTGCATATTTCTTTCTTCAATTTCTCTTTCAACAATTTCCACACAAAACAAATTTAAATGACAACACTTTGGAATGAGAGGTATTATCTAAAAACTAATCTCCAGACTTAGATCTAAAACCCTTGGATATTACTAACTCAGTTTCTAAAATGCTGCCACAACTTGGGAGTAGAGTAGAGCATAGAGTACACAGGGAATAGGATGAAGACTTGGGATGATGCACCCAGTCATCTACACTCCCATAAATATCACCCACTGCAAAACTTTTTGAGTTTTTCAACTAAGTGGTTTTAGAATGCTGACTTTACAATCTAACAAAATGTTATCTGCTCATCACCTACATTCAAATCCTCAAGATTACTCATAAAGGCAATTTCCCTGGCCCCAAGGAGATCTGTGGACCCTGGACTGTGTATTTTTTAAATACATATATTTTTTATTTTGGAATAATTAAGATTTACAGAAAAGTTGCAAAGATAGTACAGAGCATTCCCCTGTACCTCTCATTCAGTTTTTTCTTCTGTTTTATGACCTTAACAGTTTTGAGGAGTTAGGTATTTTGAAGAGTGTGCTCAATTTGGATGTCTCTGGTAATTTTCTCATGATCCCACTGAAATCATGTTATGGGTTTTGGGGAAAAAAAGAAAAGAAAAACCACAAAAAAGTTTCTTCACATCTTGTGATATACATGACTAATCACTGATGATGCTAACATTAATCACCAGGTCAAGGCAGTGTCTGCCAGTTTTCTCCACTGTAAGTTATTTCATCCCACTTTCCACACTCTATTCTTTGGAAGCAGATCAGTAAGTCCAAGACACACTCATGAGAAGCAGAAAATTAAGCTCTACCTCGTGGGCAGGCGAGTACTCACATAATTTGAAATTCTTGTGTACTGTAGATTTGCCTCTCCTCACATATTTATTTATTTATTTATTTATTTATTTATTCATTCATTCATTCATTCATTCATTCATTCATTTCATCATGAACTTGTGTATTTATTGTATGCTTTGGGTTGTGATCCAATACTACATTATTTATTTTGTTGCTCAAATTGTTTTGTCTTTTACTATTGAGAGCTCCTTCAGAATGGCTCCTGAGTCCCTTTGAGAAGTTCTCATTCTTTGTTTTCTTGAGTACTTCCCTACTTTCTGGTATTGCAATATGCTCCAGCTCATCTTCTATTCTCTTTGCCCCAGGACTAGAATCAGCCATTTTCCCAGAGTCCTCTTTTCTTTTACTGTGGAATGGTATTAGAAACACAGATCTCAGCACTGAGTGAGACCAAGCAGTTTTGGTAAGCAACCAAGCTGACTCTTATGCACTGTAAAGTTTGAGGACAGCCATTTTGGAGAGTCAACCACAAATAAGCTAGATATAATTTGTGAGGAAAACTTCTGAAATAGTTGTTTTAAAAAATTAGTACTATTTTTTTTCAAGTTAGTTCAAGATTAAAAGTTCCAAAATGTAGAGAACCCTCATGGGCCCATAGATGGGAAAAGAGAAAATAATTGTAGAGGACAAATATTCATTGCTAAATAAAATGGCCCTAATTCAGAACCTAAAAACTAGAATAAAAAATATTTAATGAAGGCTTTCTCTGTGCCAGGCACTAGGCTAAGTGCACATCCCCAAACTTAATGCTGTAGATTTAATTTCTCCTTTCTAAAAGATAGAAATTGAGGCCTAGAAAGGTAAAATGTTTCACAAGCAATGCCATCAGTAGGTGGCAGACCTGACACAGTAAATCTGATTCTCAAAGCAGAGGATTTCGCTATGGAATTCTGTTAAATACTGCTATGTGAGTGTGTGTTTGTCTGCTGTCTCTACTAGATCTCAAATGCCACGAGGGAGGGTCAGCTTATTCACTGTTGTACGTCCTGTGTCTGTTAGATAGTAGGCACTCAGCAGATAACATCTGAAATTTGACCAAATTTCTATGTGGTGAAAATGAGAACTGCAAACTATAATACATTTTCTCCCACTGTATGCCATAATTAGACTTGAGTTCCATATGAGGTAAATGTTACTAAAAAAACCCAAAAAACAAAAAAACAAAAACAAAAACAAAACACAAAACCCCACACCATACATTATACTGAAATTAGACCTCTAAATTCACAGTCCAGATTTTGCGATGATGAAAATATATATATGAGTAAACCTCTTCTGAGTGATAAATTTTAGCAAAAAAAAAAAAAAAAAGACAGTTAATAAGTAGTCTAAGAGTTGAAAGAAAATCCCCAAAGCCCATCATTTTATTTACTATCAGAATTAATCAGTCATGAACTTCAAAGATGAAACTCTATTGCTCAATGCTTCTTAACACAGAACAGATACTTATTAACTACCATATGAGGCTGTCCGGAAAAAATCCAACCATAAATGCCTCTATTTTTCATATTACATGGGTGGATACTTTCCGGACTGCCCTTGTATAACAAACACTATTTTGAAAGAGTTGTTGACATAGATCAAAGCTCAGAATGCCATTTCTATTACACTTATTAAACAAAAAGGCCTTGGGTCCATCTTACTGTAAATGGTATGGATTTGATGTCATAAACAAACTCAGATAATAGGCTCTAAACCAAAGCCTAATACTAACATAATAAAAAATTTTAATGAGGTCCACAACTATCAGCTAACTTGTAAACAAGTTTTAAATCACTTCTTCCTATGAATTAACTGTACTTCGTAATATGCCAATCCATTTGTTCATTCTTTCATTCACTGATCAAATATTTAATTCCTATTATGTGCTAGCACTGTTTTATATGCCAAGAACCATAGAAATGAACAAAACAGAAGAGAAATGCTGCTGTCACAGAGCTAACAGTTCTAGGGGGAGAACAACAATAAACAAGTACAACAAACAGATGTCAGATGGTGATAAGTGCTAGGAAGAAAAGGAATTCACAGAAGGGGCAAAGGTTGCAATTTAAGGCAGGATACTTCATCACTGAGAAAATGAACTTGACCTGAGAATGCTGAGGGAACTCAGTGATATTTATCTGGAAGAGAGGAAAGAGCCATGAGGCAGGATATGCATTGTGTGTCAGGAGCCACAAGCCACAGCAAAGTGAATAAAGGATGGCGAATCATAGGAGACGTGGTAAAGAAGTTAACTGCAGCTGTGGTGAAGTGTTGGGTGGAGAGGGATGGGGCCTGATAGTGTAGTTTCTTGTGGGTGATTCTGAGCACTTTGACTTTTACTGAGGGAGATGAGTAGCCATTACAGAAAAGAGATTTGAAAAGATCACCATAGCCTGCTGTTTTGGGAATCAACTGTGAGAAGGGGGCCAAGAAATCATACAGATGAGAGAGTGATGGTGGCTTGGATGTAACAAGTAGAGAGATCAAGAGGTGGCTAGATCCTAAATATATTTTCTTTCTTTTTTTTTTTTTTCTTGTAGTTCCCTGGCTGGGAATCGAACTCAGGCCACAGAGTTGAGAGCGCTGAAGCCTAGCCACTACACTACCAGGGAACTCCTAAATATATTTTCATGTCAGAACCAACACTATTGGCAAATAGAGTGTAAGATATGAAAAAGAGGAGTCAGGGATGACAGCGGGTTTAGTTAGGGCTTAGCAAAGAAATGGATGGAAAGAGTTACCACTTACTGAAATCAGAATCTGCTGGGGTAGGAACAGATATTTGGGGAAGGGGTCCAAATTTGTCCATGTTTAGTTTGAGGACTGTATTCAGTTCAAAGAGGTGTTGAGTAGACAGTTACACAGGTCTGCAGTTCACAGTAGCCCCCCACCCCACGGATATAAATAAATTTGGGAGTCATTAGCATTTCAGGCCCCAAGACTAGGAAAACACACTCACTGGGAAATGAGTATAGTGAAAACAGAGAAGAGTTTTAAGAAATCAGATGATTGCTGGAGGGAGCTGTGGGGTGATGAGAGTAATTTTTTTTTTTTTTGTAAAAAGTACGTAGTCTAATGAGAATGAATCTATAGAGAGAAAAAGGTGATGCTGGAGAGCACAGAGAATTGCTTGAGCAAATGCTGAAGTACTTCTATTTGCATTAAAGATTACTGAAATGCAGCATCCTGTCTCCGTGGGCAGAAAGGATACATAGAAACACTGAGATACATAAAGGCCATAGAGGTAAGTATTGAAAACATTGTTCACCTTGAGAATCAATGATAAAACAAACTCAAGCAATAAAAGAGGTCAGTAAGGTAGTAATATATACAATTTACACATAAAAACCAACGGCCTAGAAAACTCATATCTGACAATGGATTTGTATCTAGAACATAAAGAACTCTCAAAACTCAATAAAAAACAAAAACAATCCAGTTAGAAAATAATCAAAAGAGTGGTTGCCAGAGGTGGAGGCTGGAGGTGGGTAAAATGAATGAAGGAGGTCAAAAGGTACAAACATTCAGTTATAAAATAAATAAGTCATGGGACTATAACATACAGCATGGTACTACACAAGGGGGGTAACCCAAAAAACTAAATTTATTTATAAAAAATTGTGTATTTATTCTTACTTCAGTCACCTTCAAAGTACTCTGAATTTGATGCAATAAACCAGGGGTGTCCAAACTTTTGGCTTCCCTGGGTCACACTGGAAAAATTGTCTTGGGCCAAACATAAATTATACTAACACTAACGATAGCTGATGAGGTAAAAAATAAAATATAAAATAAAAAGTTTTAAAAAAGTCACCAAAAAACTCATACTGTTATAAGAATTAGTGTTGGACCGAATTCAAAACTGTCATGAGCTGCAGGTTGGATATGCCTGTAGAATATACCTATTGAGATGCTTTCCCACTGCACAAAACCATTTCTGAACTCATCGATTTTGATGCCCGTTAGTGCTTCTGCCATGCTTTGTTTCATCTCTTCTACATCAGCAAAATGTTTCCCTTTGAGGACTTTTTTATCCAGGGAAACAAAAAATTGCTTGGGGCACAATCAGGTGAATAAGGAGGGTGGGGCATGGGGGTCATGCCTTTTGGGTCAAAAACTGCTGAACACTCAGCAAGGTGTGGGAGGTGCATTGTCATGCTACACAGAGTTTGTATAAATCACCCATCAGGAAATGGGCAAACATGTTGAAAGAGTCTCCAAAAAAAATTCACTGAAGCCAAAGCAGTCTCTCACAACAATGTCAGCTGGTACACTAATGCAGATAGGTTCCTGGAACACTCACCTAGTAGAGGAAACCTGTACTACAAGGGGCTCGTCCTCCAGAAGATAATTCTGTTTTGTTGTTTTTTTGGATCCCCCCTCTATGTATGGAGATGAATATTAACTAGATTTATTGCGGTGATCATTTTGCAATATATACAAATATCGAGTCATTATGTTGTACATCTGAAACTAATATAATTTTGTATGTCAATATACTTCCATGATAAAAACAGAAACAAGAGAATCAAATCTCAATATGCAAGTTTTCTACCCTTAAAAAGGTGACCATCTCAAATGAATAAAGAAAATGTGATACACACACGCGCACGCGCGCGTGCATGTGTGTGTGTGTGTGTGTAGTGGGAAAATATTCAGCCATAAAAAAGGAAAATTTGTCATTTGTAACAACCTGGAGGGTAAATAAATCAGACAGAGAAAGACAAATACTGTATGATCTCACTTATATGTGTCATCTAAAAATAAAAAACCAAATTCATAGATACAGAGAACAAATTGGTGATTACCAGAAGTGAGGGCTACGGGCTGGCGGGGCTGGGTGAAATGGGTGAAAGTGGTCAAAAGGTACAAACTTCCAGTTACAAGAAAAATAAGTCCTAGGGATGTAATGTACAGTATGGTGACTATAGTTAACAATATTGTATTGTATATTTGAAAGTTGCTAGGAGAGCAGATCTTAAAAGTTTTCATCACAAGAATAAAGAAAACATTTTAACTATGTGGTGATGAATGTTAAATAGACTTATTGAGGCAATCATTTTGCAATGCATACATATACTGAATCATTGTGTTGCACACCTAAAACAAATACAATGTATGTAAGTTATAGTTCAATTTTAAAAATTAATGTAAAAAAGAAAATAAGCAAAAGACATGAAAGAAGATTTCGTGAAAGACAATATATAATTGTAAAATAAGCACATGAAAAGATATTTGACATCATTAGCCATTAACAAAATGGAAATTAAAACCACAATGTCATATTCCCACATACCTATCAGAAATGACTAAAATAAAACACAGTAACAACACCAAGTGGTGGTGAGTATGCAGAGAAACCATATCACTCAAACACTGCTGGTGGGAATATAAAATGGTAATTTGTACCATGACAAATTTGTTTACCAGTGTCCTAAAGAACTACACATATACTTATCATACAACCCAACAATTATACTTCTGGGAATTTATCCCAGAAAAATAAAAACTTACGTCCACACAAATACCAGTACAGAAATATTCATAGCAGCTTAATTTGTAATAGCCCTAAACTGGAAAAAGCCCAGATGTCCCTCTGGAGTGAATAGTTCAACAAACCATAGCACATCTATACATTGGAATACTACTCAGTAATAAAAGGAATGTACTACTGATACACACAATAACTTATATGAATCTCAAGAGCATTATGCTGAGTATAAAAAGCCAATATCAAAAGGTTCCATATTGTATGATTACATTTATATAACATTCTTGCAATGACAAAATTATAGAGTTGGGAAACAGATTAGTGATTACCAGAGGTTAGGGATGGTGGCAGAGGAAAGAGAGGTATGACTATTAAGAAAGAAGTTTGTGGTAATGAAAGAATTCTGCATCTTAATTGTACTGGCAGTTATAGGAATCTACACAAGTAATAAAATGGCATAGAGCTATATATACAGATTGTACCAATGTCAGTTTCCTGGTTTTGATACTGTACAAATATTATGTAAGACATAACCACTTGCAGAAACTAGGTAAAATGTACAAGGGGTCTCTCAGTTAATCTATAATTACCTCAAAATAAAAAGTTTAAAAACACATACTATATCCTTGAAAGTATAACTTCGACCATGGGATTTCTTAGAGCTCAAATCAAAATACATATATGGTTCTCTAATTTCAAAAAAATAATCATTTATAGAAGTTTTATTTCTAATAGCCCCAAACTGGAAACAACCCCAAAGCACATATACATACAATGATACACTACTCAGCAATAAAAACAAACGAACTATTGGTACATACGTTATGGACACATCTGAACATAGTTATGCTGAGTGAAAGAAGTTAGACAAAAGAGAGTAAATAATGTATGACTTCATTTACAGAAAATTCTAGAAAATATAAACTAGTCAATCTATAGTGACAGAAGTCAGATCAATCATTGCCTGAAGGGGTGGTGTTTGTAAGGAGAAGTGAGAAGAGATC
Source organism: Lyroderma lyra (assembly GCA_004026885.1). Taxonomy (NCBI): domain Eukaryota; kingdom Metazoa; phylum Chordata; class Mammalia; order Chiroptera; family Megadermatidae; genus Lyroderma; species Lyroderma lyra. The sequence goes on along the minus strand of PVJL010011454.1, from coordinate 5,170 downwards.
ATATGGGACAATAAGGAAGTACTGGGGATGATAGATGTCTTGATTGTGGTGATGGTTTCATGGGTGTATATGTACAAGGGCTGTATGGAAAGTAAGCAGCCATGTAATAAGAAAAATAGAGGCATTTATGGCTCCAGTTTTTATCGACTGCACTCTTATGTCAAAACTTACCAAATTGTATAACTGAAATACGCATGGTGAATGGTATCTCAATTATAACTCAATAAGGTTTAGCTAATCAGTAGCTTACATGTACACAAATAATAACCAGTTAGAATATATCATGGAAAAGAACACCACATTTATAATAGCAACAAACCAATACAGCCATTCCTCACTTAATGACCTGCTTGTGTAACAATCACTTGGCCTTATGACCAGTTTTCCATTGTGGGGAATGCCCTTTCTCAGTCTGTGTGAGTCTCAGAAATCCCCTTTCTCAATCTTTATCTCATTCCCGCTGTGGGTTAGTATTCACTACACCAACCGTTCACAATGACACAAGACTACATATTTCGTTTGTAAGTACAGTGTCCAGTGATACCTATTGAAAAATACATACCTTATGGTGCCAAAACACACCGTAAGAAATTCACCTTTAGGATCCTCACTTATCAACCAATTCACTTATGACTAGGTCATAGAAATGGAACTTGGTTGTTAACACTTTCGGTGCTGAAAAAAATTTCCTTTCATCTCAGTGCTGAATATTTTGTGCAAAATCTGAGCCAAAATACAAATTTCAGAAGGGACCAATTATAGTTGTAGTTTATGTTAGTTTCTTCCTAACTCCCCTATAAATGAATAAACAACTAAATAACAAATAAAGCTTGCAGAAAACATGTAGGGGCACCAAAAATGTAGGCGCACACCAAAAGGGTTAAGTGAGGAATGCCTATACTTAAGAACCAACCTAGGAAATGTACAAAACCTGGAGCTCTGAAACCTTCAGCTCTTTCCTCTTATCCCTGGGTCCTTCTCTATCTAACAAGAGATCAAAAATCCCTTTCTTTAAAACTTCTGCATCAGCTGCTTCTGAAAGTATTTGATGTGCCTCTAGCACATCTGGGATCCTTTCTTTAGTACCTAGTGTTGTTTTCGTGGTGCACAGGAATGGATCTTTATATAATGGCTGCCTCTGCTAACGTAATTTACAACTGCCGAGCAGTTCCACAGAATTTACACCACTACCTTAGGCTTTCCCATCCCTGCTCCTCTTGAACAGCATGTGGACTAGAGTACAGACAGGTGAAGAGGAACGTTCTCAGAAGGGAGGGAAGTTCAGGTATGTCTTTTCTTTTGTACGAGAAGTGAGACATTTTAAAACAGTGTCAGCATCTATTAACTTCCTCCACACTTTCTGTCTGATTAGGCAGAGTACAAGAATGATGTTATTTACAACATTCCTGAGCAAAGCCTCCTGTGAAACAAATGCTTCCCCTTGCTAAGATGATAAATCTCAACTCGGCACAGTCCTCTGGATACGGGACCTACAAAGACAGACCAACATACAGGGATATGAACCTAGTTCTACTATCCACAGAGTATTCTTAGATGTCACTTTCAGAGTTCTTCACAAGGGTAATTTTTAATTGCTAGTAATGCACATCATTTGGGAATGCAGATTTCAAACATGCATCCAAAAGGTAGGAAAATCTGTGGAAAACTTTAAAAACTGCCAATATGCTTACAGTTTTTTCATTATTTTCAAAAGCTTCTCTTGCTTCTTCAAATGTGCAGACTTCTTCTTTGCATTCACGCTCAATGTTGCCCTGTCTTATTTCTTCAAAAAATCCATTAGCTCTTGGGTAGCGTTTTAATACAGAGTTGGCCTTTTCTCCTGTGAGGAAAACTAAAAGGAGATAAAATAATAAGCATAAAATTGTAATGAAAACCATATGGAAAGTTAATATACAAGGTGAAAACTTCTACATGCTCTAGAAAACAGAGCCAACATCCTCAACCTCTGCATGAGTCAGCAATGAAGTAACATTTCACTACAAACCACTGTATCTGCCATCTTCCTCATCTTGTATGTTCTTTTAGGAGCAGTTGCCCTGGGCAGGGACAGTGACATAATTAGGTTACATTCAGATGTTAGCACACTCCTGCCAACTGTGGGTATTTATATATGGTAACGATGATAACTACAAACTTATACCCAATACTATAAGTGGATAACCCCAAGCACTCTGTTGTTGGACAGCAGCAACCATATCAAAATCCAGTCTCCAGACTATTAGTCATTGTTCCTCAAACTAAATATTAATACAAATAAAATTCCAATTGACCTAATAATACACACCCTGAGAACCCTTACTTGTATGAAAAGAAGAGTTGACAAAAAAAATGCCAAGAAATTAAGATAAACCTAGCCATAATTAATTATAAGGAACATTAATAATAATTTTGTTCTAAGGTCACTTAAATATATTGTGATACTATACTACAGCCAGCACCATTTCACTGTCCTTCAAAAAAAGAAAATTCTGCATGACTTATAGAGACATTTCACATAAACATTCAAAATGCACATTTATGATACCCAATAAAATAAATAAGACAATTAGTACATGCACAGTTATGTGCATATAAAAATTATTTTTATTTTTACATAAAGATTCAGTTTATACTTCAATGACATTTATTAAATTTATTGGGGTAAAATTGTTTAATAAAATTATATAGGTTTCAAGTGTACATTTCTGTAATATATCATCTGTATATTGCACTGTGTGTTCACTACCCAAAGTCAAACCTTATGTCACCATATATATTTGACCCCTTTTACCTTTTCTACCTTCATCCCTCACCCCTTTCCCTCTGGTAACCACTAAAATGTTGTCCGTGTCTATTAATTTTCATTTGTCTTGTTTGTTTGTTGCTTTCAACCATATGATTTCATTAGTACATATTTCACATACGAGTGAAATCATGTGGTTCTAGACTTTTTCTGACTTATTTTGCTTAGCATGATAATCTCAAGATCCATTCATGTCATCACAAATGGCAGTATTTCGTTATGTGTTATAGCTGAGTAATAAATAGTCCATTGTATATATATACCACTTCTTTATCCAATCATCTACTGAAGGACACTTCAGTTGTTTCCATGTCTTGGCCATCGTGAACAATGCAACAATGAACACAGGGGTACATATATCTTTATTGTTAAGTGTTTTCAGGTTTTGGGGAGATAGATAATCAGAAGAGGGACTGCTAGGTCATATTGTAATTTTATTCTTAATTTTTTTTTTGTATGTGGGTAGTTCCCTGGCTGGGAATCGAACCCAGGTTGCAGCATTGACAGCGCCAACACGAAAGCCTTAAGCCACTACACCACCAAGGAACTCCTTATTCTTAATTTTTTGAGGAACTGCCATCCTGTTTTCCATAGTGGCTGTACCAATTTACATTCCCACCAGCAGTGTGTGAGGGTTCCTTTTTCTCCAAAGCCTCTCCAATACTTGTTATTCCTTGTCTTGTTAATAATAGCCATTCTAAAGGTGTGAGGTGGTATCTCATTGTGGATTTACTAGCATTTCTCTAATACTAGTAAAGTTGAGCATCTTTTCATATATCTGTTGGTCATTTGTATGTCTTCTTGGGACAGGTATCAGTTCATTTTTTCATTGGATGGTTTCCTTTTTGTTGTTAGTTGCATGAGTTCTTTATATATTTTGGATAATAGCCCCTTATTGCAGGTGTTGTTTGCAAATATCTTCTCCCATTTTGTTGGTTGCCTCTTTGTTTTGTTGATGGTGTCTTTTGCTGTGTATAAGCTTTTGTTTGATATAGACCCATTTGTTTGTTTTTGCTTTTACTTCCCTTATCTTTGGGGTGAAATTCATAAAATCCTTTCTAAGACCAAGAAGTTTAGTACCTATGTTCTCCTCTATGTATTTTATTGTTCCAGGTCTTATATTTAGGACTTCGATCAGTTCTGAGTTAATTTTGTTATATGGGAAGACATAGCAGTCTAGCAATCTAGTTTCATTCTTTTGCACAGGGCTTTCCAATTTTTCTAGCACCATTTATTGATGAGGTTTTCTTTTCTCCATTGTATGTTTTGGGCTCCTTTGTTAAATATTTCCTGCTCATATATATGTGGGTTTATTTCTGGGTTCTCAGTTCTGTTCCATAGGTCTGTGTCCGATTTTCTGCCAATACCATGCAGTTTTGAATATTATATCTTTGTCATATAATTTGATATCAGGGACAGTGATACCTCCAGTCTTCTTTTTCCTCAGGATTGCTTTGGCTATTTGGGATCTTTTGTGATTTCATACAAATATGATGATCTCTTTGCTTTAAAAACTGCCATTCAAATTTTTATGGGGATTGCATTAAATCTGTATATTGCTTTGGGTAATATTGCCATTTTAACTATGTTGATACTTCCAATCCATGAACATGAAATATCTTTTCATTTCTTTGTGTCTTCTTAAATTTCTTTTAATAATGTCTTGTAGTTTTCAATGTATAGATACTTCAGATCCTTTAAGTTTATTCCTAGGTATTTTATTCTTTTTCTTGCAACTGCAAAAGCAATTGTTTCTTTTTGTTTTGTTTTTTCATTTCTTTGTCTGAAATTTCATTGTTAGTATACAGGAACACAATTGATTTTTGTACATTGATTTTGCATCCTGCAAATTTACTGTATCTGTTTATTGTTTCTAATAGTTTTTTGGTGGAGTCTGTAGTATTTTTCTATATAAAGAATCATGTTCCCAATTTTCTGAGGAACCTCCACACTGCCTTCCACAGTGGTTGTACCAGTTTGCACTCCCACCAGCAGTGTACCAGAGTTCCTTTTTCTCCACATCCTCTCCAGCACTTGTTCCTTGTCTTGTTGATAATAGCCATTCTCACAGGTGTGAGGTGGTATCTCATTGTGGTTTTGATTTGCATTTCCCTGATAGCTAATGAGGATGAGCATTTTTTCATATGTCTGTTGGCCATTTGTATTTCCTGGGGATCTACCCAAAGAACTTGAAAACCTTTGTCCACAAAGACTTATGTACCCCAATGTTCATTGCAGCGCTGTTCACAGTGGCCAAAACATGGAAACAACCAAAGGTCCCTGCGACAGATGACTGGATAAAGAAGCTGTGGTACATATACACAATGGAATATTACTCAGCTGTAAGAAAAGATGAAATATTGCCAT
>PVJL010011453.1:0-36697 GCA_004026885.1 Lyroderma lyra | reverse complement strand
TTCCTTCTTGCTAACAGGTATCAGTGGCCAGATTCTTGAGGAGAGGCCAGGCCCCTCTCCCGTCCTGGGGACCCCAGGGAGGAAATCTGGTGCAGCCTAAGCCCATCATGCCAGTGGTTGCTTTCGGGGCAGCCTGTAGCTCGGTTATTGCCCATGAGATGTGTAAGAGCTCCTGGAGAAGTTTCCCAGCTGTTACAGAGGGGTGTACGAGTTCTATCTTCTGGGCGTTGGGAATGGGATGACTGGAGGGCACCTCTGTGCTCCCCCTGCAGCCACGTGGGTCCAGCCCGTGGTCAGAGGCTGGCTGAGCTGAAAGGAGGAACCTAGGTCCTCAGTGATGTTGATGTCAGTCCTGCCTCCAGACCTCTTGGGACATGAGAGAAAACATTTTCCTTCTTAAGGTTTAGGTTGAATTTTCTGTAATTTTGCAGCCAGAAGCATCCTTGTTGATATAGACACTTGGCTCTTCTACCTTGTCCTGTCAACACCAGCCCTTGTTCTGACCCTTCCCAAGGTCGCTTGTGTTGTGCTCAGAGGTGTGCACAGGCGTATTCTTCTCTAGACTGGCAGACGCTTACCGTAACCTTTGCTTCTCTCTTTCGTTACCCTCCCAGCACAGTGCCTGGCCAGCCTGGTGTCTTGCAGGTCGCAGGCTGTCAATAGTGCTTATTGAGTTGACTGTGAGTTTTTAGGACAGGACTTTACATTTAGTGACTGTCCACGGGCTTCTGAGAAAGCATTGAAAGCCCATCAGTGGTCCAAGCGGGGGCGGGCTGATCAGGCGTGTGCTGCTGGGCCGTGTGAGGGGCCAGGGAAAGTCTATCACGCATCCTGAGCTCTGTTTTTATTGGAAAATCCATTTATAAATAATTGGGACAAACAAAGTAAAAGGCACTTTATTGAGATTCAGAAAAATTCATGACTACAGACAATTGGTCCAGTCTAGTTCCACAGCTTCTGATTAGCTGCCCGTGCCCCTCTCCAGCACAGGGGACCCTCTCCAGCACAGGGGACCCTCTCCAGCACAGGGGACCCTCTCCAGCACAGGGGACCCTCTCCAGCACAGGGGACCCTCTCCAGCACAGGGGATCCTCTCCAGCACAGGGGACCCTCTCTAGCACAGGGGACCCTCCTGGCTACCCTGAGACTGAATCTCTTTCTCATTTCTAGCACGCTGGGATGGACATCTTTCTTTTCCTTCTTACACACCAGCATTTTTGGGGTGTTTGGGCCAAGAGGAATGGGTGGTGAGTCTTTGTGCAGCTACCTGACAGTGAACAGGGAGGAAGACAGTGGCGCCCTGCCTCCTGTCCTTGCTGGAGGGGCCCCGGGGCAGCGGGAGGAGTGGGAGCAGGCAGCAGGCCTCCGCAGAGCCGTCAGCAGGCAAGGCGGGTTCTGGATGCCCAGCACCCTCAAGGCCCCCTCTCATGCCCTTGACCCTGCTAGGTCCCCGGTGCCCCATTTCATGTACCATTTTTATTTGATTGTTTTCTTAACCCAAAGGCAACTGGGGAAGACTCTCATCATTAGCCACCAAGGAGCAGTCATGTACCGAGCACCGCAGCGTGCCACCTTCGTGCAGAGGGCTGTCTGTGCTTCGTCGTGCCTGGCCCGCACAGACACCCTCTGGGGACGGAAAGGGGCTCTGAGATGCTAAGTGGCTTGCGCAGGGTCCCGCCGTTTGGAAGTGGTGGAATCAGGATTAGAATCTGCAATTTCTTTTTCAGAGCCTCACCTCCTTCCGCTGGGACCACGGCGATCATATTTTTCAAACCAAAAATTGGATGCAGACTGCCTGGTGCAGAGCAAGGAGGCAATTAAATGGCTGCTGAAGGAATAAACAAATGAATCGGATTGTGGGTCAGCCACCAGGATAGATGTTGTGTCAGTGGGCTGTTCTGTGTCCCTTTGCATGGTGGGCTGGGGAGGCACGGGGCACCTGGGCAGTGGCATTCCGTGCGGCCGTGGGCTTGGAGTGTGGGCTGGGGGAGGGGTGGGCAGCGGGGGGCTGTGGGACGTACACACGCCTGCCCGGCCGTGTGGATGCCAAGCCAGCCAGCTCTGGAGTGAGACTTCAGACTTGCTGTGGGCCCAGCTTGGGGAAATACGACACAGTGCAGAATAAAATTAAACAGCATTAACCATAGGCCCTAATTGCACCTATATTTTAAAAAGCATTGCGCAGCTGAGACTTAGCCAGCCGGTACCAGCGTGAGGCCGTCTCGGTTAATGAGGACCTCTGCCTGCTCATTTCCTTGGCCTCCCCCAGTCCTGCCTGCTTATCCTCAGGGGCAGAGAGAGGCGCCTTTCAGGGATGTGCCCTCTGCCCTCTGCCCTCTGGAGCCGGGAGGACTCAGCTGAGCGGCAGGCCTGGAAGGGCCTAGTCCCCGAGTGTGAAAGCTTCAGGGGCTGCAGCTTTCGTGTCATCAAGGAGGAAAACGGGAGGGGGAAGATGGCGGATTAGGTGGACACTGTGCCTGCAGCCTCCCTGGATCACGTCAGAGTTGCAGATAAATTGTGGAATAAATTGTGGGAATCGTCGGAGGACTAGCTGAACAGAGCCCCTACAGCTGAGGATATAAAGAAGAAGCCACAGCAAGACGGGTAGGAAGAGCAGAGACGCGAAACCCATGGAGCGTGGAGAACTCTGGGGCGGAGGTTCCCGCAGAGGAGGGGGGGGCTCCAGCCTAACCCGGGCCCCCCAGCCCAGGAGTCCTGTGCTGGGAAGAAGAGTTGTCCTTACATCTGGCAGTGAAAATCAGTGAGAGTTCTGTCTGTTCATGTCAGTGAGACAGAAGACAGCCGGCAATCCAGATGCCCCCTCCCCGGCCCCCCAAAAAGGCCCACACACAAACCCAATCATTTGCCGACACTCACCTAGTGTCTGGTGAAGGGGTGGCAACTCTGGAGGTGCCAGAGACGTGCTGGAAAGGTGGAGCTGGGGGGTTCTGGGGTCAAGGCTGGAGGGACACATGGACCCTGCATGGAGTCCACCTCACATATAGCCCACAGGAAGACACCACTTTTTCTATGCTAAACCCTTTCCAAAAGGTCCAAATCTGAGAGCCCACTGGTCTAATAAAATCCACGTGTGCTGGCCACCTTGGTGATGCATGGGGACCCCCCCTGCACAGCTAACACTGCATCTCCCAGGGTGCTCTAGGCTGCCTTGTGTTCAGCCCCAGCCTACTAGCTGTGCCCCTACTAGCTGCGGAAGACCGTCTTGCAGGCTTACAGGAGCAGCCGCTGCTGCAGCCGGGAAACTGCCTACCCTGTCAGTACCGCCGTGGTAGGGGATGGGCACCGCCCAGAGCTCTCAGGGAATTTTTGCAAAGTGTGCACAGGCCCCCTGGGGTTTGCCCTGCCTACGAGGAGGCACTCCAGGGCTGAGCGATCGGCCCTGCCCTGCTAGCAGGGGAGACTTTCTTGTGGACTTTGACAGGAGCGGCTGTCTATGATTCCGAAGGAGCTTTTGGTGCAGCTCTGCAGCTCCCCATGAGCAGCAGCTAACAGTGCCCTGCAGTTGGTGGACTGCGGGGTTCTCAGGAAGTTTTTGCAAATCTTGGCAACTGAGGGGCTGGCTTTGCCTATGAGCTGAGGAAGACTTACAACAGTGGTTGCTTGCAGTGGCCCAGTGAACTTTGGATGATGCGCAGCAAGCCACAGTCTGCACTGCAGCCTCTCTTGGGCAGCTCTGGGCGAAGTGTGAGACTGAGGTCAGCAGCCGTGAGCTGCAGTGTTCCCCGGGCATCTCACAAAGTGGTCACAGACCAGGCACTACCCCACGGCAAGAGGTGGCTTGCTGAGTTGTCCTCAGGGCATTTTTTGAAGTGATAACTACCTGAGCACTGGCTCAAGAACTGATCCTGCATTAAATCTGTAAAAACCACCAGCCACACCTCGTGTCTTCTTGGGACCCCACCCTGTCCAGCTTGGGCTGCGTCCTGAAGACACTCTCAACACTGGGTCAATCAGCCTGGTCTGCACACCTAAAAAGTCTCTCTCAGTGATTGAGCCTCCAGCAGGTGGCAATAGGTCCAGGGTCCCTAAGCCTGTTGCTAAGCTCCCCTAGGCCCAGTACTGGTGGGAGATGGCCGTGGTTCACGGGCAGGCCACCCCCTCCCCTGCCTATGTATTCAGCATAGGCAGAGGCCAAACACATAGCTCTGTGGCTTCTACCAGGGAGTCCCCTGCCGGTCACAGGCAAGACTGAAATTGTACAGAAGCCCCTTCCAAAAGACACCGGAAACAGCAAACCCAGAAGCCGACCTCAAACTGGCAGAAGCAGCCTGTTCTTGGTGGGGCCTCTGCCAGCTCCCTCCCTCAGGCAGGCACACAGCTGGCTCTGCGTGAGTGGGGAGCATGTCTGTCGAGCCCACAGGCCCCCAGGTTGCTCAGGAGTGTGAGGCGAACGGTGCTTCCCTCTTCTCTCCCCTCCCCCGACAAGGTCATAAATGACAAATGAACAAGAAATGGCGAAGGGGAATTGGGTTCGATTTGGATGTGTTTCTTCTGACCTTGATGGGGCCATGTCCCTTCTATTTGTAATCTTGAGCTAGAACATTGGTTCCCAAGCGTGGCACGTACCCTCTGGGGTATGTGCTGGGCTGTTTAGGGGTACATGAAAAATAATCAGTAATGATGACAAAACAAGTAAATAAAAAATGCAAACTGTTAATTATGGAATGATTAAGTGTTAAATTTGAATCACCGTTAATGGAGACGCTTCAAAATTGGATCACATGATCGAATGATGATGGGTGAGGGCGTGGCTATGAGCCCTTCCCCCAAATCGCTCTTCTGCCAATCATTACAGTTTCAGAACAATCCATTTGTGATGTTTCTAGAACTTTCCCAAACTTATAAATACATCTGTAGCCAGACTGTTTGATCAGTGTCATTACTGACTGAGTAAAAGTAAGTGTGTTGTCTTTAATCATGATTCTTTTCAAGTATTTTTAAAATTTAATGTTTAACATAGTTTCAGTTATTATTGTCAGCCAAGTACTTCTCAACACGTGTCCGCAGCTACGAGGACACCCACACCAGGAGATAGTAAAAAGTGTGTGCCTCAGACACTACACAGAAGGAAAGGAAATACCCTGAAGAGCCTATTAAATATGAGCTTTCGTTTGTAGGGGATGATGACTGTCCTAAGCCTTTGTGTGTTGTGTGTGGGGAAATAGCATCCAACACTTACATGAAACCCTTTCTACTCATACGGCATTTAGAAGCTAAAAATCCTGTGTATAAAAACAAAGAAATACATTATTTTTGGCGCTTAGAAAAGCATCCGGCTGAAGTATACATGACGTCAAGAAAGACAATGAGAATGCAGTTGAGGCTTCATACCATATTGCTTATCACATAGCTAAATGTGGTAAAAACCACATCTTAGCTAAAGATTTCATTTCTCCTTGTGTTAAGGATACTGGGGTTTTTTTTGTATGTTTGGAGAAGAACATGTACACAAAATCAATACTCTCTTTTTCAAACAATACAATGTCTTGACGAATTCAGGACATGCCTGACGACATTGAAGCTGTAATAGTAGACAGAATTAGAAAAAGTAAATTCTTTTCCATCCAGGTCAATAAAGGTGTAGTATGGCTGATTTACATATATTTTGCTCATCATCACGAGGTACTTGGTAGGAAATGAAATTGAGGAAAACCTGTTGCTTTGTTACCCTCTGACAGAATGTACCACAGGTATAGACATTTTTAATGCAGTCAATGGTTATTTCACTGAAAAGGACATTAGTTGGTTGTATTGTAGTGTATACACTGATGGAGGCAAGCCTATGTCAGGTTGTTTTATAGTCCTACAAGGCCGAATTAAAGAGATAACTCCCCATGCATCCTGGAGTCACTGCTGCATTCATAGACAAAGTCTTGCATCCAAGCCTCTTCCTAGTGAACTGCAAGGTATTCTTAAGGCTATAAAAGTTGTAATTTTATTAAGTCACAACCACAAAACTCCAGATTTTTAAAAATGCTGTGTGAAGAAATGAATAGCATTCATAGCACATTACTTTTGCATATGGAGGTAAGGTGGCTATCTCGTGGCAAAGTACTTTCATGGATGTTTGAAGTTAGACATGAAGACCAGGTATTTTTTTGAAGACCATCATTTCCCCTCTTGCTCCAAAATTTTAGGACAGTGATTGGCTTCAAAGTCTTGTGTATTTATCAGATATTTTTCTAGAAATGATAAGTTGGGACTTAAAACAGCTCAATCACTATATTGAAAGTAACCAACAGAATTGAGTCAATGGTTTAAAAACTGGACTTTTGGAAAGAGGGTATTGCAAGAGGTCAGCCTGAAGTTTTTTGAAACCGCAGAACTTCTTATTTGAGAATGACTTGCACCTATCTCAAACTGTGAGTCACTTGGAAGGTCTTCAAGTGTCTTTTTCTAAGTACTTCTTTCAACATGGAAAAGAAAACAACTGGATTGCAGATCCCCTCAATGAAGAATTCTTCAAAGAAGCTAAACTATCAATCAATGAAAATGAGCAGTTAATCAAACTTTCAACTGGTTCTTCTTTAAATTCTGATTTTAAATGAAAGCATCTTATTACCTTCTGGGTAGATGTCAGTGAGGAATACAAACAGCTCAGTGAGAAGCACTTAAATACCTCTTGCCATTTACTAATAGCAAATTAGTGGAGAGAAGTTTTTCTTTCACCTTCATAAACAATAAGTACTACAACAAGCTTAATGCAAGTCCAGATTTAAGACTCTATCTTGCATCTTTTGAGCCTGATTTCAAGAAACTAAGTGCATCAAAGCAAGTTCAATGATCTCACTAACAATGTTTCAATTAGCTAGTGATCTGCATCACAATTACTACAGACTTTTCAGAAACACAAATACATATTATTAATAATCAATTAAAATTTGTTAAATACTTGATCATCATTATCAATGAACTGTGTTATGAATATTGTAAAATTAAATCTGTGGTTTGTACTTTTAGAGTGGTAACTTTTCTTTCCTAACTTTTTACCTCATTTCCACTATTTTACATTAAGGAAGGCACTGAACGTAAGTGTCTGTGTTTAAAAACAGCTGTTTTAAAAACAAGAGATAAAATTTATAGAAATGGGTTTAAAAGGGGTACACAAGTGGAATAAGGTTGAGAACCACTGGGCTAGAACAGCTGACAAATGGCCTGATAGGAAACAAAAGCAAACAATAGACTCACTTGAAAGATATAGTGAATAGAATTTAATTGAATTTTTTTTTGGGTGTAGACATTGATTTGACTCTGTAAGATGTATAGACTAAATCATTAGGGGGATTAATATACATTAAAATGTAGTTTATTATTATGGAACTTTTATTGTGCTTGTAGTTGTGCTTTTAATTATTATTTTAATGACTTTCTGTATTTCAAATTGTGATAAATCTATTTTACTTTCTTTTTAAATAAATGGACGATAGTTTTATAAGGTGATGTGTGGAGCTGAGCTGTTGATGAGTATTGCTTCTTTATTAATGAGAATGAACAGATTACAAAGACTGAAAATGAACCGATTTACACACTTAAAAAGCCAATTAATATCTAACCATTAAACACAAATGTTATAGATTAGTCTCACTATCTTTTCTATTCTCTGGGCTCCTATTGGATCTTGTGGAGATTGACTTTTTAAACCAAAGAAGTGAAGGAAGCCGTGAAAGTGGAAATGCCTGGGACCAATTAAAACAAAGGATTTGGGCCATAATGTGTTGAAGACGCCCATGCCATCCTGCTGGGGGATCATTACTGAAATAACTAGAGAGGTCGCAGGTGACTGACCAGATTGTGTTTGAGGGAGGAGGCAGAGGCTAGGGGCTCTGTTGGTAGGATCAGAGTTTGGGGCTTTTTCTCCGGAGGCAAAGATGGACTTGTGCTGACCTGTCTGCACTGTCTCCTGAACCACCTTGAGATGAAGAGCAAATCTTTGTCACATGCTTGCTGGGCTTTTGTACGGTCTAAATGGAGATCAGCTCCCTGACCACTCTCAGCACTGAGCTCATCCGTGCTGTGCCAGAGGATACGTGGTGTTAGTGCCCTGATCTTACGCCCTCCATTCCCCAATGCAAGTCTCTGATTCGGAATGTTTGGTGCTGTTAGCCACCTGGGGGCTCACACCAGCTTTCTCCCTGGCTGCATGCTGGTGGGGTAGTTCTGACTTTGCAAGGTTGGGAGGTAACATGTCTGACAACCAGAAGCAGGAGGATGTAGAACGGAGGCATGAGGGCTCTGGAGACAAGGTCTAGATCTGAAACCTGCCACCAGAATTTATTAGCCAGGTGGCCTTGAACAGGCTTTTTTGGTTTCTGTTTTTGTTCATTCAATATGTATTTATTGAATCAGGGCACTGCAGTGTTCTACGGGCTGGGGATATAGCAATGGCGAAGATAAAGAAAATATGTCCCAGTGGGGGTGGGGGTGCAGAACAGAGAGGAACAATAAAAAATAGTAGATTACAGAATGTCAGGTGGGAATATATACTATGGAAAAAAATAACATGGGTGAGAGGGGCAGGGAGTGTGTAAGGGGATGTTGCTATTTTATACAGTGATTAGGGAAGGCCTTACTGATAAGGGGACATTTGGGCTGAGACCCAAAGGATGTGAGAAAGTGACCTCAGTGGAATTCTGAGAGAAGAGTCTGTTCTAGGCACAGCAAACTGCAAATACAGAGGCCCCGGGGCAGGAGTATGCTGCTCTGTTTTGGGAATAGCAGTGGAGCAGTGTGGCTGGCACAGAGTGGTAGGGAATAGGTCAGAGAGGACATGCAGGGCTGGTAGGCTTTGGCTTTGACTTTGAGTGAAGCGGGTGCCATCTGAAAGGATTGCTCTGGCTGTCGTGTATGGTGCAAGAGTGTAAACAGACCAGATAAGCAGCCAGGGCAGTCCTCCAGGTGGGAGGTGCTGGTGGCTGGAACCAAAGGGGTAGCAAGGAACGTGGGAGAAGTGTTTGATTTGGGCCATATTCTGAAGCTAGAGTGATAGGATTTGCCCATGAATAGAATATGAGATGTGTGAAAAGTAGAGGAGACAAAAATGACTCTTGACTGTCTAGCTTGAGCCACTGGGAGGGTGGAGCTATCATCTACTGTGATGGGAGAAGCTATAGGAAGAGGAGTGTGTGTGTGTGTGTGTGCGTGTATGTGTGTGCGTGTGTGTGTGTGTAGGATCAAGGGTTCATGTGTGAGGTGTGAGGTTTAAGATGACTAGCAGGGTTTCAGGTGGAGTTATTTAGTATACAGTTGGATATGTGAACCTAGAGTTTAGGGAAGAAGTCAGCTTAAAAATATAAATTTTGGGGTAGTCAGTGTAGAGATGATGTTTAGAGCTATGAGCCATGACGCAATGGTGGGAGTGAGTGGAGATGGAAAAGAGGTCCAAGGGCGGAGTCTTGGGCACACCAGTGTTTAGAGGGCAGGGCGAGGAAGAAGGAAGAAATGTCACTGAGAATAACAGCAGAGAAGTGGAAGACCCAAAGAGAGTGACGAGTCTTAGAGGCCAAGGGAAGATACTGTCTCAACAAGGAGGAAGTGATATCAAAAGGTGCCTTTAGGGCAAGTGAGAGAAGACTTCAGATTTACAGTTGGCTTTGGCAATGGGACCTCACCATTGGTGACCATGACAAGAGCTGTTTCGGTGGAATGGTGGGGGGGGGGCCTGAAAGGATGAGAAGGGAGACATTGGAGGCAGCGAGTATAGACACTCTTTAAAGGAAATTTGCTCTGAAGGGGATCCTAAATATGAATGATAAAGTTAATTAATTTTTGTTTCAGTTTCCTGATCTCTAAAATGGGACAACGACTCTACCTACATCGTAGAGCTATTGGGAAGATTCGATGAGCTGTTGTTGGAAGTCAGGGGTGGCACATAGTAAGGACTGACGAACGTTTGATTCACTAGTAGTGTTTCTGGTCCTTCGTGATTGCGGTGTGGGCAGGAGGATCTGAGCTCCGAATTGTTTAAGGTAATTTCTGTTACACTGGCCTCTTAGGGTTAGCAGTAAATCAAAAGTTAGGGTAAATTTCCCATTCCCAGCAGTTATGAAGTGTCATGGGAAGACCAGAAAGTCAGAAGCACCGTATTCCAGCCACGCAGTGGGCTCGTCTATATGACTGGGCGAGTGAAACGTGTTGTTTCCCTCCCTCCTGTATTCAGTTTTATTGCCGGCTTTGCAAAACGGCGTGTCTCAAGATGAAAGCCACTGTGACTGGGAGTTAGAGTCTTTGAAGCATAGATTTTTCTTCTCTGATTATAAAAACACGCACTAATTGTAGAAAAAAGTGGGACAGTTGAAGAAAACGTACAAAAGAGAGATTTATTCGAGTCCTCACCCCCAAATTCAACTGCTGTTTACATTTTATTAAATGTTCTTCTTGTATTTTCAGGAACTCTTTTAAAACATATTTGAGACTGTTATACTGTTACACAGCTTTGTTTCTTGGTTTTTCTCTTCAATATTGTATGATAAGCATTAAATTCTCATGAATATTTTTAATGGCTGTGTAATGTGGACTGTTTGAGTTTGCCACCTAAACTTATGTCAAAATAAAATAATAATAGTTAACCCTTGTATAGCAGCCACTGACTTCCAGGCTCTGTTTTAAGTACTTGACATAAATTAACTCAGTTAACACTTATTACCACCTCCTGACACAGATACAATCATTATTCCCAGTTTACAGTTAAAACACTTAGCACTCAGCTAAATAAAGCCCTTTGGTCAATGGGGGGACCAAAGAATGAGAGAAGGACATTCCCTTAGCCTCCAGTGTTAACCCTCGGCAGCCCGTGGGGGCGTGCATGGGCCGAGCTTCTTCCTGAAACCCCTGTGGGGTTGGGAGTAGAGGTGGGAGACATACCTCTCACTTCAGCTTTTCAGGAAAACATCTCCCAACTTTTTTTAACTGTGATGTAAAAACAACAGCAGGCTCTCCTCGCCCCGCCCCTGGCAGTCTCTTACTGGTTGCAGTCCTGTTTTTTTCTCTAGGTCCTTCATTCCTTCCTGTCACTGCCTCCTAGTGGAAACTTAGGCCAGAATTCCCGGGGACAGGGGTAGTCTTCAGTGTTCAGTGATGGAAAGAAGCAGCTGTACCCTGAACTGTAGTTTCCTAACACTTTGTCCTTGGCATCCAGAAGTACATTGTCATGACTCAGAACACACATACAGCATCTGACAATTAAGTTCACAAACTCAGTCTAGGAAAAGTGCTCCACACCTCATTGCTGAGTGTCACCACGCTCACCTCCGAAGTCCTCCCCTTGGGAAGCTGTGCGCCAGTGCCAGCTCCTGGTCCACCCTTCAAAGCAGCTTTAGAACTCTTTTTCTGGAATGACCATCAGAGCCGTGATCGTGCCCAAAATCTGACAATTAAGTTCATGAACTTGCCACCAAACACCTATGTTGGCAACTCTGCAGTCGGTAAGGTGTCATAACCTTGACGACAGCTCTGACGGCCGTTCCAGAAAAAGAGTTCCAAAATTGCTTTGACGGGCGGACTAGGCACTGGCATTGGCGCACAGCTTCCCAAGGGGAGGACTTCGGAGGTGACCGTGGTGACACTCAGCAATGAGGTGTGGAGCACTTTTCCTAGGCTGAGTTTGTGGAATTGTCTGGCCTCGTATATATCTATGATGGAATATCTGAACAGAAGTTTCAAGAACTAGTACTGCCTGTGGCATAGTCTGCTATCTTCCACTCCACTCCGTTCCATTCCATTCCATTAAAAATATCAGTCTCCACCCTGGATTGGTTTTAAGACTCACTAACGGGCTAATGGGTTACCACCATGGAACACAAAGTGGGTGCACGACCAAGGACAGCAGCCCCATTCCTTTGGCTGCTGTCACATTTGGGCTCCTTATTCGACTCCTCCAGCCTGGGTTGGATCTTCGAGGTCTTAGAGTCTCGTGCTTTGTCATTTAGGTGCCTCGTCTTCCAAGATCATAGGCTCCCTGAAAAGAAGGCCTTGGCCTTTCCCTTGGCTTATATCTTCCATAATGCTTGACCCAGATCCCCAAGGAATTAAATGAGCCCCACTGAGGGTGCGGCTGACTGCAGACCACTGGGGCTGACGTTGTAGACTCTCAGCACATTGGACAGGGAGGGCCTCCTTTTATTGGAATCCGTTTCTTTTTTATATTACCAGAGAAAAAGACCAATTCAGACCTCCTATGGTTGAGACCACCCTACGATGACGCTTTGAAAAGCAAGCTCCCTTTTTTATAAAAGCTTTGACATTATGTGCATCGTCAAGGTTCTCGGGAAGATATATTCGATGGACTGCGTGTTACGCTGCAGCCCATGTTGCTTTTCATGTAGCACAATCTGGTGCTCTTGGGCTCCTCGCCTTTCACCTCACTGCTGGATGTTATCAAGACAGAAAAGAAGAGGAAGATGTCTTTTTTTCCCCTTTGAAAGCAATCTGAGATTCTGAGGCTAGGGCCCACCTGGTCCAAGGGAAGAGGGGTGCAGATTTCTCAGTAGTCAGTGTTTTGATGCCCCTACATTTGTGCTTTCATGAAGGCCTCCTGTGGACCTAGGCTGTGTCTTTGGGAATAGGGCATCTGCACGACTGAGCAACAGTGTCTGCGGGTTCAGCACATCGGTGGGCCTTCTGAGTTGCGTGCCAGCTGGGAAGGCTGGGTTCATGCATATGCTGAGGTCTTCTGAGAGCAAACTCAACTGCTCTTCAAAGCAGGCTAGAACAAGTACCTCTGGAAACTTCATGAATTCTCCAGTACCAAAAGCTCGGAGCTGGGGTACCTGCTTGCTGTGTGGGATTCATGATCACAGGTGCTAGCGAATGGGGGAGGTGGCTAAACGAACTTCTCTTCCCAAACAGCACTGAAATCCAAGCACCTTTCATTTGTTAATGGCCACCAGTGGCCTAGAATCAAGCCACACTCTGCTAGCTACACAATTAACTTGTTTGTTTGAAGTGTGAATTAAGGATTTAAGGCATTTGCTAATTAATCTGACGTGCTCCCGACTTGAGCTGAAATCCCTGTGTTTTCTGAACGCAGGCAGTTCTGGAATTTAAGGAAAGATATTTGTTGACTCTTCTTTTCTTCCTACGTGAAACCTGCTTCTAGTCTGCTTTTACACAGATGGAGCAAAGTGGCTCTCGAGCCTCCTTTCCCCACTCTTCCTTAATTCCATTCCCGGCTCTGCAACTTGTGGGAGGGGCCCCCTGCCAGCTCTGGCTCTGATGGCTCTCTCCTTCAGAGTGCTGAAGCCCTTCTCTGGGGGGCAGAGGAGTCTCCCCTTTGCAGGCCTCCTTCGAGTCTCTCTCTGTTTGTGGCTCTCCTCTGGAACACATTTCTTTGGTAGATAATGGGATTCCATTACAGGGGGTTAGGGCTGCTCTGACACTGTCGGCTGTGAGGGAAGATAGGAGGTTTTGATCCATGGCTCCTGCTTGTATCTTAGATGTGTTAATTTTAAGACGGCTTGCCTCTGCTTTTATTAGTTTCATGGGGCTTGGGGTGGGGCATGGGTGAGGATGGGTGCTGGTGTTTGCTCTGTGAGGAAATTTGGATGTTCAGATTTAGGCGGCCCTTCTTTGCTCGGGGGCAGGCAGGGCCTGAAGCAAGACAAAATGCACACGTCTGCTCTGTCCCTACAGGCTCCAGAGCCTGTCTGCTGCTTTCAAAGCCTTTTCTGACCTCTTTGAGTGATGTAAGACCCACTTCCAAAGGGCTCCACTGGTTAATATGTTAGAGCAGAGGTGGAGATTTTAGCATTGCGGGTGCGATTACCTATTGATAGGAAGCGAACACACACACACACACACACACACACATACACACTATAAATTCCTGATTTATTCAGACAGAGATTCAGAATTTATCTGAAAGGGAGGTGGCTGCACAAAGACCAGGTGGATGCAGGATATTTTTACATAGATTGTCCCTTGTCCCTCGTTGTTAATGGGAGTTGGCAGCAGGTGGCTGTCAGTGACAATTTCCGTACAGACAGAATCCTGCCAAGGATGAAAAAGCAGCCAAATGCTTGCAAGACTACTTGTGTGTTGTATGCAGGTTTATATCACTACTCTGGAAGACTTCTAACAACAGTCTGTGCTCTTCTAGGCTCTTGTGACTTTTGGACCAAATGTGTCACATGAGTAAGTCTACATCTTTATCCAGCATAGAGGTGGAGGGCAGGTTGTATTAAAGCCAATTCAGTGTCTGGTTGTCCCTGGACACGATCTATCCCTTCCACATTCTGTGTTTGAGAAAGCCTGCGTCCCCATAGGCTTCTTGGTAGCTTCTCTCTGAGGCAACAGTGGCACCCTCAGAGTTTTAACCCGGTTGCCTTGGGCTGCCTATGTCCTTTATCCAAAGATCTCTGACCTCTCGAAGAAGAAAATTAAAAGTTCACGGCAAGACTTCTGCTGCCGCTCATGATGGAGTAACTGGGGCTGGGCTTGTCAAACTCTTGCCATCAACAGTGATGAAGCTGCACCAAATATGTGAAATAAGTACTTTCAGGTGTTACACAATAGTCCAGGGAGAACTGTGGTTCCCAAGAGGAGATAATAATGGCCCTGCAGTCACTCTGCATTTCTGCTTAGAGGCATTTCAGGACTGAGGTTTCAGGGTAGGTACCCCATGCAGAGTTCAGTCACATTGCTGAGTTGAGGCGACAGATACTGGAGTTTGTGGAGGTTGCCATGGCCAGAATTCAGGAGGCAGACTATCAGGAGAAGGGCTTGCATAGCAAGTTCTCCAGAAATCTGCCTGGGGACCCTTGGAAAGTTCTGTTGAAGGGTGAGTTGACCCTCCCCCCCCCCCCCCCCCCAGGTTGTGCTAAAAGCAAGCTAAGGTCTGTAAGGTACAGAATTCCCAGAGCTCACACAGGACTGGGAGGCGTTCAGATTCTGACCACCAGCTTGGAGGGTCCTGTCAAATAAACAGTACATTCAGTACAGAAGTAAAGAAAAAAATAGTGGGGGTAAAACATTTCTAGAGTTAGAGGTGCTGTAGAGCCACCTTGACGAGGATTAGCAATAAGTCTTGAGAGGATTGGGTCGACATGCAGGTGGCTCAGGTGCCCACCGGGACAAAGCCTGACACTCTTTATTTAAAGATGGAATGGCTGACTGTTTTCCAAATTCGATGAAAACTGTAAGCATGGTGATTCAAAAAGCATAACACATCCCAAGCAAGAGAAATACCAAGAAAACCACAGCAAGGCACACCGTAATCAAATTGCTTCCAATTAGTGATAAAGAGAAAAATCTTAAAATCAACCAACGAGGCGGGTGGGGAAAGGAACGCTTTATGGGCAAGAAAGTTAAGGACTTACACAGATTTCTCATCAGAAACCATGCCCGCCGGAAGACGATGGAATGACATCTTTAAGTGCTGGAAGACGACGGGGCAGACGGTGCCTAGAATTCTACATTCAGTGAAATTATCTTTTAAAACATTGAAGTGCAGTAAAGGTATTTTCCAGTACACAGACACACAGACACATCAGGGAATTCGTGGCTTGGAGAGGCGCACTGTGAGACACGCTGACACACAGAAGTCCTTCCGGGGGACAGTGTGCTGCTCCGCAGAACAGCGAGGAGCTCCCAAGAACGCAGATATGGAGGCAAACGCATTTCGCCTCGTTTTCACTGTCTTCAACAGATCATTAACTGTTTACATCCCTGCGTCGGGGTGTGTAACGTTTCTAGAAGTAAAATACACGACGACAACACCAGGCATGACACAAGGGCAGGGAGAGTACTGTTTGAGCCCTCGCCACATTTGTGAAGTGGGTTACTATTATTCGAAGGTAGATTCTGTTAAAGATGTGTACTCCCAGTTCTAGAACAGCCACGCGTTGAACAGAGGCAAATCTGTTTTCAGCCAATATGGACATGAAATGGAATAAAAAAAAAATCAGATAATCCCAAAGAAGGCAAGGGAAAGAGGAAAAGGGCCCAGAGCACATGGAACAAATAGAAAACATGTAGTAAATTTAAAATCTACCACATCCGTCATTACACTAAGTCAAAGAAGTCGAGACATGCCAAAGAAAAAGCAGAGAACTTGGAGGAAACAAAGACGTCTTAAACTGGGCAGGAAAAGAGGAAATGTTGAACTGGACCGAACCCAGATGAAACACGTCGCTCTTTGAGGTACGGCTTCAAGAAAATGAAAAAATGAGCTGGAGACCGAAGAACCCACGATGTGTAAACCTGACGAAGGACGCGTAGCCGAGGTGCAAAAGAACCGTTCTAATTCAACGATAAACCTATCAACAGTCTAATAAAAAATTAGGCCGAAATCCAAAGAGATTTGCCCAAGGACGATATGAAAATGGTCAACACTCACATGAAGAAGAGGTAGTATCATTAGTCCTTAGGGGAAGCAAATCGAAGTTTGATAACTCCATAGCCACTAACATGGCTAAAATAGAGAAGACCCACAGCGCCAAGTGCCGGCAAAGGCGGGGTACAGCTTTAATTCACATACACCCCCAACGGGAATAGAAAATGTACAACCAGTTTGGAAAACGGTTCGGCAGTTTCGTACGCAGTTAAGACGCCGCACGTGACCGAGCAGCGCGCTGCCCGGACTTTCAGCAGAGAGAAATGAAGGCCTATGTCCACCCAGAGGCTCGTAAGTGCACCTTGGTGACAGTTTGTCCCCAACAACACAAAGGTTCCTCAGTGTTTGAAGGCATAAACAAATTGGGACCTGTCCCTACAATGACATTATTTGCTGCAGGAAACAAAAAAGAATCGATCTGAATAAAAATGCGTTGACTAAAACAAAGGAACGGACAGGACATGGATCAGCCTCGAAAATATTATCTTGAGTGAACGAAGCTAGACGCAGCGTACGTACTGTATGGTTTCATTTATGTAAAATTCTAGAACAGGAGAATCTCATCTGCAATGGCAGACAGCTGGCCAGTGGCTGCTCAAGGCTGGAGGAGGAGGCTGACGGACTGGGAAGGAGCATGAAGAAGCTTTGCCTGGTGCTGGGAATGTTCCGGATCGAGCGTGCGGTGATGGAGACATGGTTCCTGTGTCAGCATGCACGAACTGCACATTTAAAATGCGCTGCGTTCTAGTGTGTGCAAATCCTACCTCAATGGCGCCGATGAAAAAATGTTTTAACCCAGAACCTACAGGTGTCACCCCATGTGATCCAGTGCTGTCACCTCGTATCTCAGGGCAGGAAATGTCAGGTGACTTGCCCCGCATCATGCAGCCAAAGGGAGAGGGGTAACTTTTACCTACTCCACGAGGAGTGCTTTTTGTGTCCCCAACGAGGCAGGTTAGATCTTCTCGAAAGCTGCAGGGTGGGACACACATTGTAGAAACGCCTTTCCGATGTCGGAGCGGCTGGACCGTCGGGGGCTTGCTCGCGAGTCCTCCCTGGGGTAACCTGATGTTTCCCTCCATCACGCTCCTCTGCCGTCCCCCTGTCCTTTTCAGTACGTTCTCTGGGATGACACGGCAGGGAGGCGTTAAGTGTCCCCAGGACTCTGCACCCCTCTTAGACCAGTCGGGGTCCCGCCAGGACACGGGGGCCACACCGGCAATTTGAACAGAGAAAGTTTACTGCGAAGAACTGTTAACTCGGAAAAGGTGGCTGAGTGCTCCTGGGGATAAAAGAAAATTCTACGGGCAGCTACTGCCTCTAGGCCGAGGAAGAGTCGACGATCAAAAAACGAAAGACTAGAAGAGCCCCCCACCCCACCCCAAAGCCTGGAATTCCGCCCTCTTCAGAGCCAGGCCACCAGGGGACGCGCTGGCTGCCAAAGGGCACAGCACACAGCGGGGCCGGGGCCGGGGCCGGGGTTGCGTGCGGGGACCTGAGCCGTGGGCTGCCAGCAGGGGCCGTGCCCGGGGGGCGCAGCTGGGACTCCTCTGCGTGGCCTCTGGGCTCCTGCCCTAAAGAACAGTGATGATGATAATAGTAATGGGAGAGGACAGAAACCGGCGGCGAGGTGACTTCTTGTCACCGCTGTCGTTTTGCGGGGTCACTTCATGGGTCCGTGTCGCCAAAGCTCAACATTCTGCCAGCGGCCCCGGAGAAATGTGGACGGGCCCAGCTTCCGCGCAGGGCAAGGAAGGGTGACACTGGCGCTCGGGGATGCTAACTTGACAGCTGGCACATGATGGGAAGAGAAGTTGGGCAGCCTTGAGTCCAGCTCAGTCAGCAAATGTCACCGGATTAGGGACAACGAGTGTTCTGGTCAGCATCTCTGTCTTCCAAAGTCTGGTTGTTTCTGGCTAACCTGTGTCAGTTGTGGCTTTAATCCACCCCCTTTCCTGAAACCTCAGGGTAGGAGCCCACGGTCGCGTGCCCGCATGGTCCAAGCGGGCACTGGGAGTGCGGCCAGCAGCCAGGTCGGCAAGGCCGCCCCCCTGGGAGCTTGTACCCACCCGGAGGGGCAGCCACTCCTCTGCTCCACCCAGGGGATGCTCGGGGGTCCGCAGGAACGTGGACCCAGAGACACCTTCTCACGTTCCAGGAGACTGGAAAGTTCCGTCTCCCGATCTTTAAATGGTGACAGTGAAGCCGGTGGGCGCGAGTCCTGTGTGCAGCAAGCAAGAGCGTCTTTGGGGGGATTCGGCCCCGGGCGCCCGCCCTCCGCTTGCTTTGGGGACGTCCTCGCCTTCCCGCGTCCCTCGTGTTTCTCCAGCCAGTTGTCTTGCAAGCCCCATTTATTTCACTTTTGAAGAAAATCAACTTTGTTCCGCTCTTGCCATCTCCGTGGTCACAGTGCAGGTCTCCCCCCCTCTCTCCTGCGCTGTAATTGGAGTCTCCCATCGGGAGGGTCCTTTCTGCCGCGGAACCCCCAAGGCCGGTCTCTGCAGCGAACTCTTTGTGTGTCTCCGCTTAAAAGCAGCCCACGACCGCCCGGGCTCTCGTGGGCAGCACTCCGCTGCCCCGGCGCCTCCCTACCCTTTCATGCTTCGGGCCCTGTCGTCTGCCACTGCGCTGCCGACTGCAGCTACTTCGGGCCACTCGAAGCTCCCGAGTGCGTCCGCTTTCCCCTCTCTCCTGCTTGTGCATATGCCGTTTCCCTCCCCTCATGCCTTTGCCATTTGTCAGCCTGGCAACCTCCTACTCATTCTGCAAGACCCAGTGGAAATGTTAGCTCCTTGGTGCAGCCTGTGCTTGTCTTCTCAGCATGAGCACATTATTCACGCTGCTCATTTAGCGCTCGTCATCTGTTTCGCAGTTGACACGATAGCCCTGGATCCTGTCTGTCTTCCCAGCTCTATTTCCCAGGACAATTACTCACACATCTTGGTATCATTAGGGGCTCACGTAGTGCCTGGCATATAGTAGGTGCTCAATAATTCATCACGTGATTGAGTGGATAATGAAATGAATGAAGGACTGGCTGGAGGGCGTCTCCCCTGAATCTTTCTCTGAGCGTTTTTATGATGGCTCACGGCTTCTACCCCGGCTCGGCGCTTTGATGATCATGATCATGCTTTACCACGTCTAAATAACAGCCAGCCAACTGGGCCAGGCTTTATGTCACAAGTCCACGAGTTACGAGTTTGTCTTGAATTGCTGCTTACAGAAAGGCTTCCAGACATCCTTGGATTGTTGAGAGCTTCATCACCACCCCTCTCCTACGTTGTCAGAGTAAAGCTGTATAATAATAATAATAATTAATGATAATAATAGTAATAATAATAATAATAACGGAAACCATTATTCTATGTGCTGGTTGATTATAACAAGAGCTGGTTATCTTGAAAGTCTGATTTGGGTGTTGGTTTTGACCTGGGGGTGGGGACCCAGACCATCCTGTGGAGGGTGCTGGCTTGGCGAGCTGGGGAAGAACATCAGTGGATGGGGTCAGGGGTGTGCAGAAAGGGGGCCCTGCACTGCTGGACCCCGAGTTGGAATGTCTGTCTTGGAGGAGAAGAGCCACCAGCTCTATGCAGGGGCTGCCCTGGAGAGAGAGCAGGAGAGAGCGCCCACCAGAGACGGGGTATGCAATGGCTACTTACCTACTTCGGCCAAGAGCAGCTACGTTTTTGTCAAGTGCAGTGAGCGGTGGGTTCTGGGAAAGTTTGCTTGCACGGTAAACATGGTGGTTGGAAGTCATTAACATGGCATTCACACATGCCTAATAAAGTACATAACACAGAGATCTGGCACCTTCGAAATGCCCAGAGGACATTAAGTCTGAGTCTTCAAACCAAGAGTATTAGAAACAAGATATTTTTACTTCTCGTTTGGGAGTAATAGAATTGCATTTTGTGGCTCTAGCAGATGCTGGGGCCAGCTGCTGGGAGAGTCCTGGCGCACCCCCACCCCCATCTTTGGTCCCTCACAGATAAAACCGTTGTGCAGAACTCTCATAAAAAACTAACTTGAAAATTATCCCTCGGCTGAAAGATCCATTTTTTGTGTGTGTACGAAACATCTGAGATCATGTAGACCCCAGACATTTTTATTACTTGGACTCAGAAGAATAAAAAACAAAACGAATCTCTGTGTAGTTGGTTGTGTTGTGTGTTTAATTTGTCCCAGTAAGGACTAAAGTCCCCTCGGTCTGGCCCTTCTCACCGCCCGCCGTGGGGCCCGCTCTGAAGGCAGATGGCGGGCGGACTGTGCGGGGAGAGCTGACTGAAGATGACCGGAGGAAGGCACTCCGGTCCCTTCCCGGAGGGCTGCGTCAGGGGACATTGGCGCAGGTTCTGCAGGGCAGGGGAGGGCTCCTGGAGAGGGAACTGAGCCCCTCGGAGAGCCCCACATCCTCTCCCCCACGCGGCTCCCCACCCCTGAGCTGGTGCAGTGCGAGGTCCAGCCCCGCTGCAGAGGTGGCACTGACTGCAGCAGTGCCCTCCTGTGCGCCCGGGCCCGCGTCGGCCCCTTGTCGGCCCCGCAGGAGGCACCGCCCGGCCCCCGCATCGGCCCCGCAGGAGGCACCGCCCGGCCCCCGCGTCGGCCCCGCAGGAGGCACCGCCCGCGTCGGCCCCGTGGGTGTGCGGAAGGCGCAGGGGTCGTTGCCGCTTCCTGGGTGTGTACCCCGGAGCCGCACTGTCATGTGGCCGCCGCGTGTGGCCTGAAACGCGGCTGCCCCGGAGGGGACGCGCCGTCCGCGGACACACACAGCCGCGTGTGCAAGGCCGGTAGGAAACAGCGAGCCCAGCAGCTCTCGGCTGCTGCTTGTTCAGGTGAAGTCACACTTCGGACACGTGGGCTTGTCACATAAGCTGTGTCATGGATGGTACGTAGGTGGGTCCTCAGTAGTAGCTTCTCCCGCTTTAATTTCATGTTTGAGTGTAGCTTCCAGCCGGGTGAGACTCAGGCCCGAGGCTCCATCGTGCCCCCCGTGGTCTCCGCGGGGCCCCTCTGCCTCCTCCCAGCGGGCGCCGAGCCCCACCGGCCACCGCCGCGCGGTCTGTCCACCCACAGCCCCCGCGGGCAGCGAGAGCTGGCCCAGACGTGCGCGCTGTCTGTCCGCATCCTTTTGGACCGGGGTCCCCAGCCTTTTCCCACGTGCGCACCCCCTCGTAAACCCATTTTTAGAAATCGCACCCCTTGTCTGTGAAGCAGCTGCCCTTAAATGCTGGCACTTTCGTTTGGTGCCAATCTTAACGTAAAGTGGTGCAAACGAGGAAAGGCGGTAGGAGAGGAGAATGACCACACTAAGTGGTCCAGTATCGATAATGTTGATCAAGTATTTAAACGTTAAATTAAAAAACTACTCGGAAAGAACCCCGATCGAAGACAATGCACGTCCTTTTACTCAGTCAGTAACTCCACTGATTCGTGTGGCTGCGAATGTATTTATGTTTGGGGAAGTTCTAGAAACGTCTCAAAACGGATTGTCCTGAAACTGTGCATCGTGATTGGTGGGAGAGCGGTTTGGGGGGCGGGCTCAGAGCCACGGCCGCACCAACCGCCATTCCTGATGTGACCCCAGTTTGCAGCGTCTCCATGAACAGTGGAGACAACACTCCTTGCTCCACAATGAACGTTTTGCGTGCTTTAACTTGTTTTGTAACCGTGACCGATTATTCTTCATGTACCCCTAAACGGCCCAGCACGTACCCCTGGGGTACGCGTGCCACCACTTGGGAACCGATGCTCTAGGAGAGACCGTGCACGCTTTCTTCCAACCCTCGTCTCTGTCAGCAGTCGGCTTCAGACACAAGAGCCGAGTGGGGCTCTCAGTGACGTAGGAACCCTGACCCAGACCCTCCTGGGACGTGCAAGACTGGGGAGGGGGGCCCATGCACATAAATGCTGGCAGCAGAAAGCGCCGTGTGCTCCGAGTCCAGGAGCGGTGCGACCATGGCTCAGAAGGTTCCAGAAGCTGGAGGTCACTGTGGGGTGAGACGGCAGGAAGACTCCCTGGAGGAGAGGGGCTGTGAACAGGGCTGGGCAGGTCACGTGGGCGGAGTCAGTGCACAGTGGGGGTGGTGGGGCAAGGTGGGAAAGGGCAGGAGGCACCACGTTGGCATGACGGTCAGCCTCGCCCTCCAGTGCCAGGGGCCACCTCCGTGGGTGACCGCTGAGCCTCGCCAGCCCACAGCTGGCTCACCCGGAGATGGGCTTTGCAGTGCTCCATCAGAGCCCCGCGGCCTGGGGACAGGCGGGCCAGCCCCACCTGGCCGTTGGCGGTGAGCGATCGGCCTCCCTGTAGATGGTGGAGAGGCACGGTGCCACGCTGCCCTTGCGTCCTGCCCTCTCTGCCGTCCGTGCGGGGGCTTGGCCAGTGCCTCGGGGAGGCCCACCCCGCTCCCTGCCGATGCGAGGGGCCTGCGGGACGCTCCCACAGTTTGTTCCCTCGCCACACACACACACGCACACACATCATAGCTTGGCAGCAGTTTTTCTGTTTGAACATCCAAAGGACAAACTAAACATTTAGAATCTGCAAGCTGGACAGTCTTTGCTTTGGAGCCTGCACTGAACTCCTTCATCCTGACAGGCGCGTCGTTCTTCTCAGCACTAACGCAGGATGTAGGGTCCAGGAAGGCGGGGAGCCGGGAGCCGGGCAGCCGGACGAGGCCCGCGGGCACGGGCCCGTGGGTCCGCCTCTGTGGGCAGGGAGCGCTGGCCTTCCCTCACCCCGGTGCCACGCCGTGCTGGATGTCTGCACCACTCGTGCATTCACAGTTTGTGTGACCATCCCCCCAGAAGCAAACCCCGGGCTTATCAGCGGCCCCTCCCCACCCCCCGCTTCCGCCAGCACCCGGAAACCACGCGTTAACCCCCGTCTCTGAGCCCGTGCCTGAGCTGGACGTTTTGTGCGGACGAGCCGTGCCCGGTGTGGTTGTGCGTGTTGGGCCGCGTCACTCGGCCCGGGCGTTCACGGCTCCTCCGTGCGGCGGGCGTGACTCCGTTTCATGGCTGAGTCGCATTCTAGGGTGAGGGTCCGCCGTGTTTCGTTCATCCGTCCACCTGTTGGTGGACACGTGGGTGCTTCCACCTTTTGGCCGCTGTGGACGCTCACGCACGTTTCCGTTAGCGCCCTGTTTCCAGGTCTTTGGGGCGCGCTCCCTTCTTGTTGGAGCATTCCGTGGGGTTCCCGGGCCAGGCTTGGGTTTGAGAGGCCGCAGATGAGTGGGGGAGATCACGCCGTGCTCTGGGGGGTCCGGAGGCCTGGCTGCGTCCTGGTCCGGGGGAGCCACACACGTGCTGACCTTGGGCAAGTCCCTCTGCTGCCTGTGCCCCAGTCCCCTGCTCTGTAAACGGAAGACCAAGGAGACAGACCCGTGTCGCATCTGCCGTCTTCGGAGCCCGATGGTGGTGGAGCTCTGGGGGGCGCGGGGGCGGGGGGCAGCCGTGGGGCTGGCGAGCCCTCCTTTTAAACCTCTTACCCCTTCGGCTAGAGCCCCTCCCGGTAGTTTCTGGCTGCCTTGTAGGACATCGTGAGCAGAAGCTTTCGGGGAGCTAAGGAATTTCCCCCAATCACTGGAGCAGATGACTCCCACGAGGGTTGCTGGATGGAAATGAACTTGATCGTGCCGGAAGGAGAGCGGCCCAGTCGTGGGGCCTCGGTCTGGCTCCTCCTGGTTCCCGACGGGAGATGGGACAGTAGGGGGCCTCTGGGTCAGTGTTAGCCTGTGCTGGGGGGGCACGACTCTCCACCGGCGGGGTTTTCTTGCCTTTTTCTGGCTGTCCTTTAAGAAATTAGGGACAGCAGTGGAGAGTGTGGGCACTGGAACCATTCTGCACGGGCTTGGGTTCTGGTTCTACAGGGACGAACTGCGTGACCTTGGACACACCACTTAGCTACTCTGCGCCCCCCATTTCCCTACCTGTAAGACGGGTGTGGTTCCTACTTTGTAGTTTATTGTGGAGATTAAGTGAGGTTGTCCCCCCCAGGGTCCGGGAGGAGTACTCGATCTCCGTCGGCCATTGTGATGGTGACGATGACACAGATGGTGAAGTCCCTCTTCTCCGGCCCCCCTCCCCCGTCGTTCCCCTTCCTAGCCCAGTGGACTCTCCTCCCTCAGATGGTCCTTACTTTGCTCCACTCACAGCACCTCTATATTCTGTGTGGTTCTTCGCTGTGGGCGCATCTGTCTCCCAAACCAGTCCCGAAGCTGTGGGCAGGGAGGGTCCAGCTCGTGATCCGCCCGCCTGACAATGAGGCGGACCAAGGGGAATGGGCCGGACAGACTGGGAAGCATGGGCCCGGGAATGACAGGTGACTCAGACATGCCCCGCCCGGCTGGGCGCTGAGCAGCCGTGTGGTGGCATTCCCGGGGGGCTGAGGTCAGCTCCAGGGCCTGGGGAACTTGAGCGGGACAGAGGGAGGAGCCTGGGTCGAGGCACTTTGTTTCCTTTGCTCAGAAGGGCTGCTCTTAACTGGGATGAGTGGTCCACCAAGGGGGCTCTGTGGGCGGGGGTGTCCTTGTTACCTGTGAAGGTAGCTAGTTCCTAAGTCAGTGTGACATCCTGGGGCCTCTGCTTGCTTGCACGGCAGCTCAGTAGACCTGCGATGACCTGCTGGGTCTGGCCATAGAGTTGACTGGACAGTTGACCCTGCCAGAGCGCTTACCTTGTCTCTATCCCCTAGCAAGCTCTTTCAAGGCAGGCTTCATTGTTCACTGACGTGCACATAATAGGTGCTCAATAAATATTTGTAGAGTAAATACTGAATGTAGGAAGTAGTCCGGGAGATTTTCTCTTTGAAGGACAGTGTCAGTGTGGGGAACCCTATCAGGTTGGGGTGGGGGGAGCTGAGGGGTGCTCGTGAATGTCTTTGGTGTCTGGTCCTTGGAACACTGTGGCAAATCTAGAGGTGACTGGGACCCACTGTGTCCCCATCCTTCCGGGCTAAGAGGGGTCACTGAGCTCTCAGCATGATTCTGGTCAAGGTTATGGATCTGAAAGGTTCTATTCGGTGCAGATGATTCCTCTGGAGACCAAGCCTCCTAAACTTGGGGTAAATGGGCTGATACACATAAGGGGCTCAGTTTACCCGCTTACTGACTCCAGCAGCTGTCTGCTCTCAGTGTCTCGTGAAACCAAATGGGCCCCAATAGATAAATGGAAGCATTGACTCCAACTAACTCTGAACTGTCACCATGATGGGCATAGGGGGCTGCAGCAGGTGGAGGATGGGGTTGATGGACCATTTGGTACCTGCTACCTCATCGGGCGTCTCTGGACAGGTGGCTCCCACCACGTGGACCTTACAGTGACGATAGTGGTGACGATGGTTGTGGGCATTGCTCGTGTATCACGTGTGTTAAGAACTGCTGCTCCTTTTAACCGCCCCGTGCTGAGGCACTGTCTCAGCTGTGTAGGAAGCCGAGGTCTACGCAGACTAATTCACCTGCTCCAAGATCTGTTGGCTAATACGTGGCAGAGCCGGCAGTCACAGCAGGTCTTTTGCCTTCCGAAGCACACGCTCTCAGCCGTGACACTATGTCACATTCCTACGGCGACTGAGAGTTAGTTAAATCTCTGATAAAGGTTTGGCCAGGAATGGCTGCGTGCTGCGTCTAAGCTCCCCCCTCAGCTATCTTCCATAGTGAACACGTGTACAGGCACACGGCACACTCCGAACACACGCACTCACACGCAGACTCGCTTGTACGTGCACATTTTCTTCTGTAGTGCCCACCCTCCCACCCATCTGTCTAACCAACACTTGTCGGGACACTCTTAGGTCCTCAGGACACCTCCGTGATGACACGCTCCTTGCCCTTGAGAAGCTCATGGTGCAGCGGGGCATGCTGTCCAAGTAAACAAGCAGTTGGGGCGCCTGTGGGAGCACCCGGGGCCGGCAGCCAGCCCCGCCGTGAACCATTAGGAGGGCTCGCCGGTGTGTGTGGGGGGGCAGCCGGCAGCTGTCTCCCGTGAGACCTTAGGGGAGGACAGAAGAGGCTCTGGGATGGCAGAGAACCATGCTGGTCG
Source organism: Lyroderma lyra (assembly GCA_004026885.1). NCBI lineage: Eukaryota > Metazoa > Chordata > Mammalia > Chiroptera > Megadermatidae > Lyroderma > Lyroderma lyra. Next base: position 10,311 of record PVJL010011453.1, on the reverse strand, counting down.
ATCAGCTTTGGTGCAGTCCATGATAGAAACCCTGACAACGGGCACCTCCGCGTCTGCCATGGATCTCTGCCTCCCAGGAGCTTGGGGAAGGGCCGGGGCTTCCGGGCTGAGGTGGCTCGGGCCCCAGGGTCCTGGTCACTGGCTGCCTTGCAGCACTGGCTGGTTTCCATGATCATGTGAGACCCTGCCTGCCACCTGGGCCCGTGAGCCTTGCACTGTGTAGCGTGGCTGATGTTTTCTACTTCGACCTGATCTGCTTACCTGGTTTTGGTGATCGGCTCTTCTCTGCCTTTAAGGCCACGTGTAGTGTCTCTGGTCACATGTGTCCAAGCCCAGTGTGACTGCAGAGGGAGGCCGTGAGCCTCTGGGCGGATGGGCTTCTCCATCCTAAGGAGCCCTCCGGGAAGGGTCAGGCCCAGGCCCCCTCGCCACAGTTTTCTGATGGTCAAGGGCAGCAGCTCCGAGCTGTGTCGTCGCCGAGACCAAGGGTAATGTGCACTGGTGCAGCCTTAATTTAACTCCCAGCCCCAGCCAATTCCACGTTCGCAGGGGCGTTCGGAGCGGGAAGTAATGGGCCATATCATGCCTCAGAGCAGGAGCGATGACTTATGTTGATGTCACCCACTGGCTTTTTATGGAAATTATTAATAAATCAGTAATTCTATCTGCAGTGAGGTTGTTGTGTTTATAAATATTTAATTTACCTTCAGGTGCCCACATTTGCTCCATCTTTGCCTTAAACTCTGCTGACATTGCTGTTCCTTTGAAGCTCTGCTCCACAGATTGTCAGTCGTGGGAAAGGTTAACTCTGTCTCTCTCCCTCGCTCTGGAGTGTGGCTTTGTCACTTCTTTTTAATCTGGGTGCGATCTGACTGGGGGGCTTGGGACTCAAGCCGAGGGGATGCAACACCTCCCGTGACAGTGGTGACAGATTAGGGCAGCTTCCGGAGGAGACCGCCTAGACCCCCCTTCCGACCCTGCGTGAGTGGAGACCCCTTGTTGGCGTGCGTTTTCCCCTCCTTCAAACCAATGACATTTAGAGCCTGCAGGGCTGTCCGCTGCTGTCCTCGCGCAGAGAATTATCTTTGTCCTTGCCACCAACTCATCCTTTGAAACCCAGCGCTTTGGTTATGATTGTGTGGCAGTTTGACTGGCAGGGGCTTAAACAATCAAAGTGGACCCACGGTCCCGGCCGGGTGTTTTTCTGGCGGGGACGGGGTGCCAGCCTCTCAACTGGGGACAACAGCTGGGGACCAACAGACTCTCTTGCCGTGCAGGGTCCAACAGGAGCTAATTGTTGCTATTATCTTTTTATTCTTCTGTTTCAGGAAATTGCGGCTTATTTAATAACCTTTGAGAAACACGAGGAATGGCTGACCACATCCCCTAAGACAAGGTAACGTCTCAGATCTTGCCGTTTTTCAATTTGTACAGTGAACGGGTTGATTTTCATCGATGACCGGATTTGGTCGGTCAGCTCATGGGCAGGCTGAAATGCCACGTTGTGTCCGATGGCTCGTCGTGACACAGAGGTCTCGTTAGCGGCCCTTGGGCGGTGGGAGCGAATGCGACGAGGTGGCTTAGAAACAGCGCAGCCGCCGTGGTGCAGGTGGAACTTTCTAGGCTCCAGCACTCTCTAGAAACTTACTTTTTAAGAGGGAAACTACTGGAATGGTCCAGTTCCATCTCAATGCGTTGTACAAACGGAAAGGTTATTCTTGGTGGTGGTGAGAGGCTGTCCCGGAGCAGGAGCCATGGCTTGGGGTGCAGTGTATTATGCAGGAGATGTCCTTGAACCTGCCACCTGCCACAAACACTGAGCTTCTCTTGCCACTTGGGCATAGAGGGACGTGGTGACGATAACAGTGGACTTGAGTTCTGCCTGTGCAAGTGACAGCATTTTGTGAAGAATGGCGAAGCTGGGGTTTAGGGTGCACCTTGAAGGTGCCTCTTCTTTCCTCTCCAGCTCTCAGTTTTTGTATTCGGTGCATGACGTTCCGGAGAGGGCACGTCCAACCTGCAGCCCAGGACGGCTTGGGATGCGGCCCAACACACATCCTTCATCATGAGATGATTCTTTGTGACTTTTTTTTTGAAAACCTCATCAGCTTTCGTAAGTGTGAGGGTATTTTATATGTGGTCCAAGACAGTTCTTCTTCCAGTGTGGCCCGGCGAAGCCGAAAGGTCGGACACTGCTATTCTAGAGCTTCAGAAATATGTGGCCACTCGTTTCCAATGGCCACAACTTTTCTGTTCGTGGTGACAGGCCAGGTATTTATGAGTCTGGAGAGTGTGGCTTACAGGGTGCCTGGGCTGTTGCACTTTGGGTAGAAGCACCATATTCCCAGGTGTGCTAGCTGGGACCAGGGAAAGGGGTGGGGGTGTGCCCTCTGCCCCATGGCCATCAGCTTGACCTTTCTGAGCCAGGGAGGAAAGAAGGTCTTATTCTCTAGGATGTCTGCTCATTCTAGAAGGTACCTAAAAATATTAGTTCATTACTTAGGTTTAGGTTTTTACAGGTTAGTGTCCTCTTGCAGGTCAGACAAGGGTAAAGTTGCCATTTCGGAGGTGGTCAGAGGATATTGAGGAAGGGGAGACCAGTCCCGAGAGCCGCACCTCCCAGGTAGGGTAGAAGCTGGCTCTGAGTCTCTGACCTTTCTGCCTGAATCTGTCTGCAGGATGCTCTCAACTCCTCAGTCTTCTGGGGCCACGATTTCCTTTGCTCTAAATCAAGTGGTTTGTATCAGTCAGCTTTTGCTGTGATGATGCTGCATAAGAAGCAATCCCTGAACTTAGTAAATTATAACATAGACGTTTATGTCTTGCTCAAAGTCCTGTGGGTTGGCTGTGGCTTTGGGTTGGGTTCAGGAACCCTCAACATGTCTCTTTGTTCTGGGACCGAGGCTGAGGAAGCCCCTCACTGCCGGGGACATCGGGTTCTGAGGGAGGATGGCAGAGGCTTACTCGAGCCCCAGGCTCCATGCAGGCACAACGAAAACCTGTGCTGGCCGTGCCATCATATTTTCACCTGCTCACAAATCCATTAACCAAAGTGATTCCTGTGGCCCAGCCCAATGAGGATGGGGCCCAGAAGAAAGTTCTTCTATAGAGTGGGCGGGGATGGAGTGGAGGGCGAATGGTGACACAAAGTGTTACGTGGCGAGCGCAGCCGTCTCCCGAACTGTGGGAAGTCTGGTGCCTCCATCTCCCCTTTCTTCCAGGCATTTATTCCCGAATTTGAGTGGGCAGCAAAATCAGTTGGACGACTTCTTAACGTACACATGCTGGGCCCCACCCCCAGACTTTCGGATTCGGTAGGTCTGGTGGGGCCTGAGCACCTGTTATTTCTAACAAATTCCCCGGTGATGGGACGTGGCCAGTCTGGGACCTCACTTTGAGAACCGCTGCCCTAGTTTCTTTGGGGAGAAGGTGGATGGTCTGATCTCTGCCTCCGCACCATTCCCTGACTCCAAGGGAGTGAGACCTCTGGGCCGTGTCCAGGCCCGACACCCGATCTCAGCTCTGCAGACGCGCACCCCGCTTTGGCCACCGCCTGACGGCAGAGCAGTCTAACATCTCCAGGCAGGCCTTCTGCCGTGTGTCTCAGCCTTCCGAGTTTGGGTTTCATTGAGAAGTGACTGTCACTCACGGTCACGCCTGACTCACTTGACTTTTTGGAGTATAAATAGAGCCGGAGTGTGGGGTTCAGATATTGGCAAACCTGGGTTTGAGTCATGGCCTGTCACTCCACAGCTTGGTGGCATTAAGAAGTCACTTAAGCCCCTTTAAAAGTGCCACCTTTTGTTGTTCATGCGTGACACAGAGCTGTTGTGGACCCTGCCCTCGTGGGGTCGTCAGGAGGATGGGAGAAGATACTCTCTGTGATCTCGCTGTGCTCGCTGTGGGGGTCCATGTCGGTGCACGGGGATGTCACTGCCCTTCTTGTCAGTGAGGGACAGTCCCCAGGCCTGCCGGAGGCTCCAACTTCTGGAAGCATCTGCCAGGATTCCTGCTGGCCGTGGAGGACAGATTTCTGTGCTAAAGGCAGGAGGCGAAGACGGAATGTCTCCTGTTAGAATCCTAATATCCAGTCCGCGTTTACACTTGGAAGCTTCCTGTCCCAGGAGCAGGAGAAGCTGCTGCGATTGTTCAAGGAGCTCCCCAAGTGAGTTGTTGCGTGGAGTTGGGGGTCCCCCCTCCCCTCTCTAGTACCGAAATTAATTGGTGCGGTTAACTGCTGAGTTCACACAACCGGCCACCAAGGGCACCAACGCTCTCCTGAACGAGAAGCCAGTGCCACTTCTGTTGGCTGGCATCGCCGCCACTGCTAATTTCGTTTTAGAAAATTAATAAAAATGAATTGCACCGCTGACATTTATAGAGTTTCCTAATAAAATGATACATTGTTTGTGTGGAGGAATCCCGATTAAATTAATTGCCGTAATCAGTTCCCATATAGATGCTGGCACTGGGGCTGCCGAGGGCCCCGCTCCTGGTCCCCGTGGCTTGCCGCTGGCCCTGGCCGGGGTTGCAAATATAGCCCTTGCCCGGATTCTGCCCTAATTACAGAGAAGGCCCCGGGAGCCCCGCTCACCTGTTTAATAATGAGGCGTGCTCCGTGGAGGCTCCCAGGGCTGGCGCCTCAGGGGTGGCAGTGGCACCGAGACAGGGCTGCGTGCTGAGTGTGCCGACAGCCGATATTGTATTATCAGCAACTGGGACCTCCTGGAACTGGCAGCTTGAAAAATCACCCTTCAGAACGTCTTTATTTGGCACTTGCTGTGTGCTCAGCACTGTAATGCCATTTGGGGACCCGAGGGAGCTCCCCATGCCCCACCCCACAAGGCGAATTTAGAACCTTGGAATTAAGAGCGTCCTCCCTCTGAGCCCGGCCCTGCCGTCCCGTCCAGCCAGACCCCCTTCCCCTCGCTTCTTGTTTCCTGCATCTCTAGGGCGCCCATCACCCCCTGACACATGATGTATTTGTTTAATTTGTTTGTTTAATTCATTTATTCGTGATCTGAACTCCTCTCCCCGAAACTCGAAAGTGCCACGAGGAGAGGGACTTTCGGTCTCGTTTGTGCAGGGGGTGTCCCCAGTGCCCACCACGGTGCTGGACACGGGGCAGGTGTTTGTGAAATGAAGGAGCGAGGTAGAAAGCGGGTGTGAGTGTGGTCAAAGGGGAGACCTGGCTTACTGTTTTATTTCTCCCTTGTGCACCCCACCCCCGCCCCCGGGGCCCGGCTGACTGACCTAGCACTGAGCACGGCCACGGGCTGGGCACTGGGCTCTTCAGCCCTTTCACCAGCTCGCCAGCCAGTGAGGCGCAGAGCGCGTCCGGGATCCGCCCGAGGTCGCGCGGCCGGTGTCAGCAGCCTTCGCATCTATGCTGTCCCTGCACTGCACGTCGTGGGTGTGGGGACGGGGTGGCCCACTCTTCCTTCCCGCGCCCCACCTCCACGACGTCAGCGCCCCCGGGAGACGCTGAGCAGGACTCGGGGGCGTCGGCAGGTGGACGCCTGGCCGGTGGCCGGTGGCCTGAACTGGCTTCAGCTGCCGCACTCGCCCCCGCGGGGCAGAGAGCCCGGCCGAGCACAGGCAGGCGGGCGGCAGGTCTGAGCCAGCCCGGGAATGTGTTTCTGCTCCCCTCGAAGCCGGGGACCCGCAAAGCTCAGCGTGCGACTGAGAGCCTGTCCTCGCCGGGAATCCTGTGCGTGCCAGGTAGAAGGCGGCTGCAAAATGCTATTAATTAACTAATTAATTAATTCGATTTATGTAGCTAGCACCTTAACACGGAGGCACTGAAGGTCTAGTAAGAGAATTTTCCTATAATGGACACTAAATGCTTCTTGGTCAATAAGCAGTAGAACCGCCAAGTGGAGGGAGGGGGTCTGGACAAGAAGAGAAGAGAAGTGAGACCTGAACTTCGAGAAGGTTCAAGCGACACCTGCGGGAGACCCCGCCGCCCCCCACCTGGCTCTAGGGACCCCACCCCTGCATCCTGGACCTGCTCCTACCTCCGAGGTGGACAGGTGGGGAGGTGGACACCAAAGCCTTGGATCCTCTGCCCTTTCTTTCCGTGTTCTCCCCCCGGGGCTCCAGGTCACGCTCTGTGGGCCGTTCCCCGGGTCGGAATCTCTCTCCTGGGCACCTCTCACACTCGTCCCCTGTCCCTTCCTAAGGAGCGAGGGAAGCCCTCCTCGACCCCTCCGTGCTCACCTCTGGCGTCCCCGGTCCTCGTAAGAGCCACCTCCTGATAAAGACACCGACCCTCACACCGAGTGCTCCTTCTGGGCCCTTGCCTCCCCGTGTGTTCCCCACCCTCTTACCCCCCATCAGGCTTGGGTCATTGAAACAGCTCCCCCGGCGCCTGCCTCTCCAGGCTGGAACCCCACCCCCCGCCCCCAGCTGGTGTCCTAGACCCCTTCTCTTGTTATGTCATCGTTCCACTGAGAGTCTTCCTGTGTGGTCAAGTCCAAACTCTAGTGTGTGGTCAAGGTCATGGTTCTGCTCAGTTAATGTTTGAGACATGAGTGAGAGTGAGGTAGTGCGTGTGTGGGCTCCGGGGTGCTGTCTGGGGACACTTTGGAAGGGCAGCCTTGTACCTAGATCATGTCGGGGACTCTGTTCTTGGGAGCTGCAAAAGGAAAAAATAAACTGGGTCAGCAATCATTTCAATGTGGTGACCTTTGCATTATGCTGAATTGGGGACCTGCTATCAAATTAACATAACGATGTGTCATGTTACATCCATTTCAGCACTTGCCTAATGTATTGAGCAAATCCTTGACGAAGTTCTCACCATCATCAGGAACCAAAGAGCAAATGTCGTGCGAGGGGCGCCCGCGACGGAGTCTGCAGGCTCAGGACTCCCGAGGATCCCCAGCCCCGGCCCCCCGCGCCCCCGGGCGTCTGCCTCGGGGGTCCTGTCGGTTCCGGGAGAGGCGGGCAGGTAGCTGTGACCTGGATCCGGATACAGCGGTGGCGTCTGGCGGTGGCGGGGAACTCCCTCGCCTCCACACAGAAGTGGGTCTGTCCCAGATTCCAGCGCCGCAGCCGGAATCGGAGAACGGGCAGGCCAGGCGGGAGAGGGTGGCCGCGGCCGCCTCGCCGGGTCCCCAGCCGGGTGCGGGCTGCCCGGGCCCCGGGGTGGCTGGGCCCCAGGAGCAGGCCTAGGCCGGCTTTGAGTGACGGCCCTTTCTGCCCGCGGGCAGGGACGTTTGTCACACACACGGGTCTGCGTGTCCTCAGCGGGTCTCAGCCGCTTGTTGAAATGGCACCGCCAGCTCTCACCGGGTCCCTCCTGGCTGCTCAGAGCCAGGAGCGCAGGCCCAGGGCCTCCTTCCAGGGGGCAGCCGAGGGGGGCCCGGGCCGACGGACGGACGTCCCTCTCTTCCGCCTCCTGGGTGCGGCCGGTGCCGGCTCCCAGCTCCCGCCAACTCTCCCTTTTATTACTTTAATTTACACAAACACGAACGTGCACTTAGTTCAGTAAGTCCAGCGCTCCCGAAGGACGCGGAGGAGGGAAGAACCGCCTCTGCGCTGCAGCTCAACCCCATGTCCCCGGGGGCCGCTTGCAGAGCTTCCTCCTCTGACACTGGCCGCTGACTCCAGTGTGTTCGTTGTGCTGTTTCTCGATGGGCCAGTCTGGGACTTCATGTTTTGACCCCTCACGTGCTCAGCGAGGGTTCCCTGTGCCCCCCTGCCCTCTGCTCAGTTTTCCGTGCGGAGGGGAAGGGCCAGCGTTTGGCTGGGCGATTCTGACATCCGGCATCTCCAGGTGCCGACGTCTGGAGGTGCCACGTGGTCCTCCTGTCGCGTCTGCCCCGGGGTGGGGGCTGGCTCGGCTGCCGGTGGTCTGGGAAGCAGGCAGGGGCGGGGCTCGGAATTCCCACGGATCACTTCATTCTCCTGGGGTGCAGCCTCCTGCCCCTCGCACGCCGTCTGCAGGCCTGGCGTCTCACGGGCTCGCTCCCCCCGGGGGGTTCCTGGCTGCTCCAGGGGCCGTGTGTGTGTGGGGGGGTCCAGCGTTCCCGCTCAGGTCTGCAGCCTGACCCTGGTGCTGACCTCTGCCTTCTCTGGCACCTCCGAGCCTTTCTGGGGCTCTGCAGGCAAACTGGCTTGTTGTCCCTGGCGTCCCCTCCGGGGCCCTTGAGTGTCAGCTACGTCAGGGACCAGAGCCGCGTCTGCTCTCTATCTCTCTAGGATGTGTTGACACATCTGACTGGCACTCATCTTGGTTCCCCTTCGCTCTGTCCTTGGGGGCCTTATACCTGTTTTCGTCCCTTTGCTGTCATCGGATCGGAGGTGGGACACACGTCCCTCCATGTCACCGGGCCCTGCCTGCCCCTCTGGTCCCTCGTTTTCTCCGCCTCCTCCCCCTGCCCCTCGGTGCGCACACCGAGTCCTGCTTGCTGTTTCACGCTCTTGCTTTTCTTCTCCTTTTTCACGGAGAAATGCCTCACAATGCACTTTCGCACCACTGCTCAGGGCCGAGGAAACCCCGTCACCGAGATGCGCACATGCCTGTGTACGAGGCCACAGCCCCAGAGCGTGCAGCCCCACCGACGCGCCTGTGTACGAGGCCACAGCCCCAGAGCGTGCAGCCCCACCGACGTGCCTGTGTACGAGGGCACAGCCCCAGAGCGTGCAGCCCCACCCACGCGCCCCGCAGCTGGCCCCACCTGCCTCAGTGTACCAGCCCCGGCTCAGAGCCCTTCCCAGGGTTGGCACGAGGGGCGTGGCGTGGCCTCGCCCTGGGCAGAGGTTCGGGGGTGCCAGTGTATGTCTACACACACACACACACACACACACACACACACACGAACATGTACAGGTGACATGCATACACGTGTGCACACCACACACGTACACGTACAGAACACACTATACACACGTGCGCACAACACATCCAAACACACAACGCCTACATACACATGTGCAAACATGCGTGCACAGACATGTACAGGTGCATGTGTGCACGTGTGCACACCACACACGTACACGTACAGAACAATACACACGTGCGTACAACACGTCCAAACACACAACGCCTACATACACACACGCGAACATGCGTGCACAGACATGTACAGGTGACATGTGTACACGTGTGCACACCACACACGTACACACAGAGAACAATACACACGTGTGTACAACACGTCCAAACACACAACGCCTACATACACACACGCAAACATGCGTGCACAGACATGTACAGGTGACATGTGTACACGTGTGCACACCACACACGTACACATACAGAACAATACACACATGCGTACAACACGTCCAAACACAACGCCCACACACACACGGGCGCATACTCCCACATGCCTGCCTCGGTCATGGTTTTCTTCCACGGGGCCCGGGCCGAGGCTTTGGGGGTGGGAGGAAGTGGTCTCCAGGGGCTCGGCTGGCTGTGAGGCTTCACGTCAGGGGCCCATCAGGTGTGCGGAAGCCCCCGACACCGCGTGGAGGGTGGCGGACGAAAGAGAGAATGCTGGGAGAAATGTTCTTTGGCAATGATGTCCAAACTTGGCGTTCGTTCTTGGCCGTGGTACGGAATTCCAAGGTGACAAAGGACGTCTGTCCCTGCGCTGTGTGCGGGAGTGGCCTGTTCTGCCTCCGGCACAGAAGCCCCCTTAACCCTGTCTTCCCCATCGGCGCGTGCCCAGAGCCGGAGGGTCTGCAAGGAGACCTAAGAGTCGTGCAGTTTATTAATTTTGCATTAAATAATTAATAGTAAAGTTAATTGATGAATTATGCAATTTTCAGGTAAAATGGGATGATAAATATTCATAACTTATTTTACTAAGGGTATTTCCATTTCCTGTGTCATTAAATCTAGATTAACGAAGGCTGATTTTAAATGGAGATGGAAAACAATTGTGCTTTGGAATTAATTTGCTACGTTAAGGTCATTGCTTTGTGAGTGTATCCCCCGCCAGGGAGCTCGGCTTCCTCATCCGGGCGAGCGTCTGAATTCACACAGTGATGTCGCCACTCGTTCAGGAAAATTCCACGGGGCTTCGGGGATTTCCCCAATGGCCTTCCCCGGTCCCGGGGGCACAGAGGAGGGTGGGTGGTGGGGCCCTGCCCAGGGAGTGTCCGGCCGCAGCTTTGAGCTGGGGGTAGTTTGTTCAGGAGCTGCCACGGGATTTAACACGCTCAGACCGAAAGGGATGGGGTACGTCCTGGGGAAGCCCGTCGTAACGGCACCTCGGGTCCCCGCGGAGTTGCAGGCGTGTGCTGTGACCACCCGTGTGCTGTGACCGCCCCGTGTGCTGTGACCGCCCTGTGTGCAGT